>VXCM01003702.1:22611-72297 GCA_014773175.1 Lucifuga dentata | reverse complement strand
AGAGAAGAGGAGGCAGAGGATAGGGTTAGATGGAGGCAGATGATTCACTGTGGTGACCCCTGAAGGCAAAGCCGAAAGGAAAAGAAGAAGAATTATATATTACTACAGCAAAAAAAGTCCCTCTTCTGTCCTTCATCCATCTCACTCACAAACCCTCAGGAAATGCTGGGACGTGATAATTATTAATAATTAATTATATATTACTACAGCAAAAAAAAAAAAAAAATTTAAAAAAAAACCTTATTAGTCAGGCTCAGAACTTATCAATCAGAACTTGCATTTTTGAAATTTTGTGAATCTCTCTTTTTTTTTTTAAATGATTCCAGCTCTTCTGTTTCGCTCATTGTGTCTGTAATAGCTGGAGTTTGAAGCTCGCGCTGTGAAACTTTCTGCATTCACCAATATTAAAGTGAAGAACGTCAGCTTCACCAACTGTCACGCCAATCATTTTCCATCGTCTCCAACAGGTAACTACCATGTATTTATAGCATACATGATGTGAATATGATGTGTACTATGTTGACACATGTCAACATAGTACACATCATATTCAGTATTTCAGCTGTATATGTCTCAACACTCTTTTTTTTTTTTTTTTTTTTTTTTTTTGCACAGCTCTGTCTTGTAACTTCAAAGATGGATTGTGTGGCTGGTATCAGGATAACAGCGACAACTTTGATTGGACTGTACTTGATGGGATGGACCACACCATCGGAATTGGTAACCTCATGTTGAAACAAACAAGACTAATGCTGCGTTCGTTGTATTTCAGAACTGGGAAGCTACAAAATCAAAATTACATCATTTACGGCCACGGCGTAATCAACCTTAAAAAAAGTGGGCAGCGACATGCAAACATTTGTTTGGTTTGGTCTTTCGAACCAAAAGAAGCTACGTTTTAGCATTCATGAGTATTTACATATTCAAAACAGCAAGTGTGTTGCCGGTGTTATATGTTTAACCTGTTGCTGTTGCTCTAGGTTTATAGAGCAAATCTTATAACATCCACTTTTAATAAGCAATATTACAAATGGAAAAATCTATTTAAGAGTGATTCACATCTTTATCTTTATATCAGTTATTTCTGTTGCTGTGTCTGAATGCTGATCAATTTAAAGAAAATGCTTCTAAACATTCATTTATAACTACAGAAAATACTATTTACGGTGTGAGCAGCCATATTGAAATGATGCCAATACTGACTTGGGGTGTTTTCAAGTTGGAATTCTAAATCGAACCTAAATAGAACTTTTTTTTAACTTTTCCCATCAGAAATTCTGAGTTACGACTAAGTCAAACTTAGCATAAAAGTCAGTAGGCACTTGAGGCTGCAGTTATACAACAGGGAAAAAACAATGGATGAATGAAAAATTAAAAATGTGGAGGCAACTTTGCTTAACTCCAAAATATAAAAGTTAGCCTGAGGGTGGACAGGAAAGGCCATGTATTATCTAAATCAAAAGGATTCGAGTGGTTTGGGGTTTTACTCAGCAAATGTCATGGTAATCTATCCTGAGGATTTTGACATATCTTGTGTTCAAAGATAGCAATCTGATAAAAATCTGACAAAAAGATGGTGCTTGAGAAAAGGCCAGGAGATCATTAAAATTATTAGGATTCATCCTCTGAGGACCATGATTATGATTTTCCAAATCAGAAAATCGAGTTATTACTTTACACATCTTAGTATGAACCAAAGTCTTAGACAAATGTGAAATTCTGCCTGCTGTTGAAGTTAAAAGGAAAAGACAATGGTCAGCAGAGCCCTTAGGATTCATTAATGTCTGTTCCAAATTTGATAGGGATCCATTCAATAGTACAGTTCTGCTGCTAGAATGGCAAAAAAAAAAAATTTAAAAAAAACATCTGTATAAAAACCAAGTTTATTAGCAAAGTATAAAATATAGTATATGTATAGTGTATATACTGTATATAGTATATAAAGTATAAAAAGCTCATAGATAATTATAAGTTAATCCTCATATCCTTAACCTCAGGCAACTTGTCTTTTATTTAAACCTAAATTACTGAGTTTACGATCAAAAAATTTGAGCTAAATTGCTTATAAGAGCAAAAAATAGATTCCAGTTTTTGAATTTTCGCAAATCTGTTTTTAATAGAACTACAGAAAAATAATCTTTAGCAAGGTTTTTAGCTTCAATATGCTCAGTTTAACTTAGGTTATAGCTTGATAGGCATACAAAAATTCACTGTAAAGAATATTAATAGATTATATAATTTTAATACGTAAATTGTCAGTGTTGTAGTTATTTTGTTTTGAAACCACACAAACTTCATGTCGTCTTGCCTTTATCAATCTCCAGGCAAAAGCCTTGTCGTGGACATGTGGAGTCCGTCTCTTCGTGGTGCATTTGGACGTTTACTGTCATTCCCGCAGCCACCAAATTCTGAGGATCAGTGCCTGTCCTTCTTTTACAAACTCTACGGACCCAATGCAGGTGAGATCTTACCTTGGATGAGATAATGATGCGTAAAGCCTGAAACAGTGACACTAAAATCACAACCACTTTGTTATTTGGATCATTCTGGAAGTAACATACTAATAACTAATTCTTTAATGTTTTATACTTACATTCCCATCCTCTTCCATTCTTTTGCTCTTACCCAGGTGTGCTGAATGTGAAGCTAACAGATGGACACGGTTATGAGTCTTTGCTGTGGACCCGCAGTGGAGCCCACGGCAACATGTGGCATGAAGCGCACTGCCCAGTGCCGCAACAGCTTACTGATTTTCAGGTGTGGCATTAATACAGTCAGGCCCCGCAAAATTACCTGATGCTTTAAGATTTCCAAAACGACATTGAGCCTTTCTTTATATTAAAGGAGCATAAATGGTGATTTTTCATGTTTGAGCTCCATAAATGCACCCACATACATGTTATATAGTGGTTTCAGTTCATTCCAGAATGCTATTAAAATCAACTTGTGGAGGCTTGAAACCTGCATACGCTAGATAATCCATCACAGCAAACTGCAGTTACCTAATTTCACCGATTCAACAAAGAGCTATATGGAAAATAATGCTTCTCCGCCAGGGAATATAGTCCCAGGAGTAGACAGATTTTGCCTAGAAATTAAAATGACCATGCCTTCTACAATCATGCATAGGTGTTAAGAGGCAGAACGTTGAATTTTAAGGTCTTTGTATCACCTGAAGATTTGATTTTGAAAGATTAGGGGATTTGGCAAAATAACACAAAAACTAAAATACAGTTTTATGTTTNTTTGATTTTGAAAGATTAGGGGATTTGGCAAAATAACACAAAAACTAAAATACAGTTTTATGTTTTGAAGAATGTTTGGCAGTAACGTCACGTATGTATTTATTGGGCTCAAACACCCAAAATTGCTGGTATGGTCCTTTAAGATTAAAATCCATAAGGCAGGAACAGGTAGAGAGTAAAGTGAAAGTGAATAAAAAACAATTTATTGGAAAGAAATGAGAAATTGCATGGGAAAATGTTGAAAAAAGCTTTTGAAAGAGGCCCACCGTTACCCTGGAAGAGTGATATTAGTGTGTTTTATCCACAAACTGATTCAGATGTGAGAAAAAGGGGAAGGAAGTTTTGCTTTGAACTCACCCTTTCCAACCTTTAAACCACTAACAGCTGATGTTTGAGGCAGTCCGCTCCGGCTTTGATGGGCAGCTGGCACTTGATGACGTCGCTTTAGTGACGAAGCCATGCACGGTGCCGAGGATGTGTTCTTTTGAAGGCCAGCGGTGTGGATACAGCAGCTCTGGCAGCATTCACTGGCTTCATCTCAACAGACACATGACAACGACAGGACCTCAAACCGACCACACTCTGGAGACTGAACTGGGTGAGAGAGAATCCTGATATGTGGGATGTTTCACAGGAATTTAAAATACATAAGAACATTGAGTAAACTTCAGCCACCTTCCCTCATAACAGTTTTGGGCACAGCAGTCATCAGCAAAGGATGCATGTTATCCATTTCCACATGCACACAGGCTCCTGCACGATTGTGTAATTGTTGTTATTGTTTGAAATTGTCTCGGATGATTAAATGTCACACTGATGATAGTTATTAGGGTAATTATTATGTTTACTGAAATTTTAAAAAGAAAATCCAAAATGTGCTCGGTCCCCAGGTCAGAGGTCAGGTCAGTATGGAATTATGTCCACAGCACTCCTCATATATCAGTTGCCAAATATTGGGAAATCTTGGTAAATAAAAGAAAAATGGGCTGTGGGTGGAAAAAAAATGTCTTTATTGTTTATCCTCTTGATTTTTGATTCAAAATATTAACAAAAATATGGCCTTTAATTAAAGGACCAGACTACCACCCATTTTGCATGTTTGAGCCTAATATATTCAATTTTCATACATGTTACATTACAATCATTTTCCAAAGAATAAAACCGTTTTTCAGCTTTCCTGATATTTTGCAAAATCTCTTAATCTTTCAAAATCAAATATTCAAGCGATACATCCGCCTGAAAAATCGATGTTTCACCAGCTAATAGTTAGGCAAAATTATGAGGTCACGGTCTTTAAAATTTTTTGATGCAGGTGAGATCTTATCTTGGATGAGACTGAATGAAGCGTAAAGACTGGAATAGGTCTTCTTTTGGGACCTATATTCCCTGGTGGAGACATGCATTCACTCTGCGCTTTTTATTGCACTTAAATGCTAAAATTACATAACTTTGGGGGAAAAAAAACCTGAATACAAGTCTTGTTTCAAGTATCAACAAGTTGATTTTAATAGTGTACCAGAATGAACTGAAACCAATGGCGGTCTGGAAGGTAGGAAAAACATTATAATTCACCGTTCAGTATATGCTTTGGGAAATGATTGTCAGTAACCTTATGTATATGAAAGTTGAAAAAAATTAGTTTCAAACATGCAAAATGGGTGGTATGGTCCTTTAAAGTAAAACAATTAAAAGGAACAGGAAATTTTTAACATGAAAAAAATATTTTTCTCAGTCGGCCTGGTGGCATCTGATCGTAGTTTTGGAGACTTTCTGACCCCAAAACCAAACTAACATCTGCAATTCTCCATGTGATGTTTGGAGATTCTTTGGCCACTCCAACCATCCTCCTCACTGTGCATGGAGTCAATATAGACATGTCATCTTCCAGGCCCATTAAGAAAATTATTTGTTTCATGATAACAATTTCTTTATCCTTTCAATTATTTTATTGTATTTAAAGGTTATATTTTTGTTCGTAAAGATCAAGAGGATAAATGTAAAGGCTTTTTTTTCATGGTCCATTTTGCTTTAATTTACCAAGGTTGCCAATATTTGTGGAGGACACAGTAATCTGCATATTTTGATTATCATTGCTAAAAATTTGTATTTCCAATTATAAATGAGGTATTAATTGCTCTGCTCGATTGTCGCTCAGGTTACTACATGATGGTGAACACCGATGCAAACATTCTTGCTTCTGGTGCTACAGCAGCGCTCACCTCCCCTGTTCGCCAAGGAGCTATTAAAACCGAATGTGTCCATTTCTGGTATCACATGGGAGGAGTGAATCCTGGTGAGACACGTTCACACACTGGAATACACACAACACTCACAAAACACACAGAACACAGGACTGACTGTGTTTTCTGCAGGTTCTTTGGCAGTGTATATGAAGCTGGTGAAGGGAGGCAGAGTGAAGATCTTCTCCGATATTATGAACCAGGGAGACATCTGGCGCCATGGCAACGGCAACATTTACAGTGACCTTGAAGACTGGCAGGTAGAGTATGGAGGCTGAGTAATTGTAGGATTTTCAGTTGAATTTCTACATTTAAAAAAAGAAACTTTGGTTTATTGAAATCATGGATGTTTGCAGTCGTTTAGCTAAAAGGGTAATCAGAGAGCACATACCTCCACCAAGACCAGTCACGCCTAGACAAAACTTGTCTTGCTCTAATAGGATGTTCGCCAAAAGAGAAAGAAATTACAATAATATTAATAGGACTTAATTGATTTATGTGTCATAAGAAACTATTGTTTGATATGGATTCAGACCAAAATGCATCTATTGATAGTCTATTGTGAGATAAATATGCCTTTTTTTAAATTGAGATTGGTCAGTGTCATCACTTATGATCTTATATTATTCTTATATTCTTAAAATCAAGTTAATTTCATACTGGTTTTGTTTTGCAGTTGGAGTTTGAGGTGGTTGGAGCCGGAGGCAAAGATACTCACGTTGCAGTAGATGACATCATCCTGGTACCTCATCCTTGTGAAAATCAAGGTTTGTAAATGGAAGAAAGAAAAGGAAAGGGCAGAAAAGAAGGAAGGGAGGGAGGGCAGAAGAAGAAAGAAAGAAAGAAAAAGATGGAAGAAGGCAGACAAAGGAGGTAATGAACAGGAGGCAAGGTAAGAAGAAAGGAAGGAGGGGGAAAAGGGGCAAGAAGGAAGGAAGGGCAAATGGAATAAGAAGGAAGGAAGAAATGGAGGATGGGTCAAGAAGGAAGGAGGAAAAAGGGGCAAGAAGGAAGGAAGGAAGGAAGGCAAAAAGGAGTGGCTGGAATGAAGGAATTCAAATTCCCATCAACAGTAATATTTGATTACTGTATCTCCTGTCCAAAATGGAAGTACTCCAGTAAAGTACCACTACCTCAAATCTGTAGCTTGTTGCTTTCTCCCTCTAAAGTCACTCTACATTGTGGTGAGAAAAAAAAGAAAAAGAAAAAAAGCAGCTCATTAAGTCTACAGTTGAAGAACATTTTTTTAAGAACACAGTACGTTTGTCTTTGTGCTGTTGGATTTGTCAGGTTCTAAATGCAGCATGGAAGAAGGCATGTGCAGCTGGAGCAACACTCAAAACCTGTACGTGGACAAACTGGACTGGGAGCTGACGAGTCCAGAAGCAGAGAGACATTATTCCGTCCCAGCTCATGATCACACTCTGGGAACAGAAAAAGGTAAAAGAGACAAGAGTTACTCTGGTTCATGTGCTTTTAGATAGATGTTTCTGACTCAAATGCACCTGAAGACTTCTTATCAAAGAGACATCCTTTCTGACCTTTGGAGATTAAAATGTCCTTCCTGGTTTCCCCAAGTAATTGCAGGACTCAGATGAGGGCTTTGAGACCTGGAGAATTTCAAATGGTTTTATTGCAAGACCACAGCAGAGAATCAAATACAACCAACCTAATATCTCACCCAGATTCTCAGTGTAAACTAGTAAATGTACAGCTTGGCAGAGTGCCAATTATTATTAGCACATCTCTCCATGTGGTCATGTATTAAAATTGAGAATAGCTTTATATTGTGAACATAAACTAAAGAATGAACAGTTCTACATATGAGCGTATGAGTCTGTCGTACTGGACTGACTGGGCTAAAATTACCACACATGCAAGTGGCTTACACAGCACAGAAAGGTCGCCTTGATACAGACAGGATTTACACAAAGAAAATTAATTTCAAATCTTCACTTTCAATAGGTCACGCATGCATTCAAATCTTCTTATCGGACTCTTGTAATGTCAAAAGGCAGTTTTCCCCGAAATGCACTGAAATGAAAAAGTTGACCTTTCCTTCTCTCTCTGCATTTCCATTTCACAGGTCATTTCCTGTTCTTTCCAAGCAGCGACCGCACACCAGCCAATCAAAATGCTCAGCTGCTGAGTCCTCACCTGCCCCCAACCAAAGGCACCTGCCTGAAATTCTGGGCTCACAAGCCAGTTTCAGGTAAAGAATCAGTATAAATACATTTCATACATTTATCAAAGTATATAATACTTGCTTAAATATTTTTACATAGATCTTCTCCTCTTTTCATCCTGATCCAAAATCGGGTCAACTGGGCCTGTTCACCATTTTTATTTTTGCCAAAGAACGTATGATGTCAAATGATTCATTAATTGTCTGTCTGGAAGCATTTGCATTTATTCTCCAGTTATTTATTACAGTTTTTTTTCCCTTTAATTTGTTATTTGCTGAATCAATTCTTAAAGGACTATACCGACCATTTTGCATGTTTGAGCTTAATATATTCAATTTTCATACAAGCAACATTACTGACAATCATTTCCCAACTGGAACAGTGAGTTAAATAATGTTTTTTTTCTTACCTTTCAGACCACCACTGGTTTCAGTTCATTCTGGTATACGAATAAAATCAATTTGTTGATACTTGAAACATTCTTGGGATAGGTAATCCATCATCGCGAATACCACGTATATTCAGGTTTTTATTGAAGTTACGTAATTTTAGCATTTAAGCGCAATAAAAAGCATGGAGTGAGCCTCCACCAGGGAACATAGTCCCTAAAGAAGATCTGCATTTATCAAAAAATTTAAAAAAAACGACCTTGACTTCATAAGGCTGTGTAACTATTAGCAGGTGAAACATTGATTTGTAAGGTGGGTATATCACTTGAATATTTGATTTTGAAAGATTAAGAGGTTTTGTAAAATATCAGGAAAGCTGAAATACGGTTTTATCCTTTGGGAAATGATTTCAGTAACATAACATGTATGAAAATTGAGTACTGTATATTAGGCTCAAACATGCAAAATGGCTGGTATGGTCCTTTAAGGGGATGTTTCTTGACTCAAATCACACTGTGAAATACTGAGATTGTGAGATGACTTTCTTTTTTATTATAAACCAAAATATACCTTTTTTTTGTTTTATCATGCAGCTGACAACCAGTTGAAGGTTTGGAGGTTGGCTACAGGTCAGTACCATCAGCTGCTGGTGGTGAATGAAGTGGGAGCAATGTGGAAACGCTTTGACGTGAACATCACCTCAACAGAGGAATATCAGGTTTGACTCTCACCCATCACAAAATACAAGCCACAATACAGCACATAAACACTAATACAGCAATTTTACTTTCGTCCTATATAGCATTTCTTCTTTATTTTTTAATTCCGCTTGACACTCAAGTCAGGATTGGCTGGCTTTCATTGGTGCTCTTTTTAAACAATGCAATATTTTACTTGTATCAATTGTTCTTATTGGTAGTTCTTACAGAGTATAAGCGGTATTTATTTGTACCTGTTTTTCATGCTTATGGCATTTTATGGGGGGTTTTATGGTGTTTTATTGAATAATTTTTGACATCCCTCTTGAATGTGCATGTGTGTGTACACCTGGATGTGTTTTAATGTGTATAGTGTTTCATGTAAAGTCTTTATGTACAGGTGACAACTAATTTCCTCACTGGGGATTAAAGGGCCATATCAGTGATCGTGCATGTTTGAGCCTAACATATTCAATTTTCATACACGTAACGTTACTGACAATCATTTCCCAAAGTATACTACTGGAACAGTGAAGTAAAACAAAATTTCCTACCTTCCAGACCACCATTGGTTTCAGTTCATTCTGGTATGCTATTAAAATCAACCTGTTGATACTTGATACTTGAAACTTGAAACGTTCTTAGGATAGGTAATCCATTATCACGAACAACACGTATATTCAGGTTTTTTTTAAAGTTACGTAATTTTTGCACTTAAGCACAATAAAAAGCACAGAGTGATCTGAAAATGCACCAAATATATTCCCAAAAGAAGACCTGCGTTTATCAAAAAATTTAAATGACCGTGACTTCATAAGGCTGTGCAACTATTAGCAGTCAAAATATTGTTTTTTTTAAGGTGGGTGTATCACTTAAATATTTGATTTTGAAAGATTAAGAGATTTTGTTAAATATCAGGAAAGCTGAAAGTGGTTTTATCCTTTGGGAAATGATTGTCAATGATGTAACATGTATGAAAATGGAATTTATTAGGCTCAAACATGCACGATTGCCGGTATGGTCCTTAAGGTTTCTGCTCTACTGAAGCCGTTTGTAGCACGACATGCATCAGATCCTGTGTTAAGTTTAGAAAATGGGTTACTTTGAGTTTAATTCTTTAGAAAATTCTAGACACATTTAAAGCAACTTAAAACTTTTTTTTTTTTATTTTTTTTGTGGAAACTACCTTGTTTTTGTGTTTTCTCAGATTGTGTTTGAAGGTATCAAAGGGACAGCAGGAGTTTTAGCGCTGGATGACATCGAGTACACAATTGGCATCGACTGTGCAGGACAACCAACAGAGTCAGTGACAAGTAAGAAAAATCCTAAATTCTTATTCTGCCTGTTAAAGGATCATACCATAGGTTTTACATTGTTTTCCCCATTCATTACTAACATTTTTCAGTTCATTTTCTGTCTTCCAGGGAAACAATGGTGTCCATTCATTTCACTTCCATGTAAAAATGATCTTGCATAATCTTTAACTTTCTTTGAGGCTGCATAGAATGCATCACAATCACCTTTAATTTTTTACCACAGTTTCTTTATCATCCCATGGTACTGCTGTCAAATCCCACTGTTGGTTGGTGCATTCATGAACATTCTGATATCCAACATTTTAGCCAGCTGAAACAGCTAGCTACCAAACTTTATCATTTTTTTCATTATCATTTTGCTTTTCTTCTGTGGGTGATTTTATTTCATGAATGCAGTACTTTGAAGCAGACAACTCTCAAACAGAGGACGTAAGAGAGTCCTTGAATGCAACAACTGAGGAGAGTTTTAGAAAATGGTCCCTATACATAACCACACTACCACTTGACAGTAAAGTAATTTGACTAAAGTAATAAAATATCAGCGAGGGAGTGTTTTCTGTGGGGTTTAATTATCTTTGTCAAATCTTTGAAAGATGATTCTATAACTGTAATGAAATTAATGAAAACTAATGGCTTCCTGGAAGGTAGAAAATCAGTGTTTTTCACATTGGACTTTTTGTTGACTGAAGATGTCTTGCTGTTGCTAGGCAACATGCTGTCAGTTACTTAAGCACCAGTTAACATTCAAGCAATCAGCAAAAGCTACATTCATCAGAAAGCACAATAGTAACAGATGACTGAAAACTCACCTGAAATCCAACAACATTACTGTACATCAATAAGTTTTGGGTGCTCAGCTATAGCTTCATTTTTGTTGACAGTTCAGTTGGGAAGGCTCAAATCTCGGCAATTCTGACTGGACAGCAGACAATAACGTATCTCGATAAGATCACATTTTAGTGCAAGGTGTAAATGGGGCCAAAATGCCTCAATCCATATGAATCGGTGGTTTAAAAAAAAGGTGGTAAAATGTAACTGCCACCTAATATATTATTGTGATCAGCATTCAGGCATCAGTGACGTGTAATTATTGGCCTTAAAGGACCATACATGCATGTTTGAGTTCAATTTATACAACCTCATACGTTACATTACTGAGAAACAATTTCCTAAACATCAAACCAGATTTTAGTTTTCTTGTTATTTTTTTTTTCAACTCCCCTAATCTTTCAAAATCAAATGATCAGGTGATACATCCACCTTAAAGGACCATACCACCCATTTTGCATGTTTGAGCCTAATATATTTAATTTTCATACACATAACNAAGGACCATACCACCCATTTTGCATGTTTGAGCCTAATATATTTAATTTTCATACACATAACGTTACCGACAACCATGCTTTACCATGCTGATATGCTTTACCAAAGCATATTGCCGGAACGGTAAGTTAAAAAAAAAATGTTTTCCTACCTTCCAGACTGCCATTGGTTTCAGTTCATTCTGGTACGCTATTAAAATCAACTTGTTGATACTTGAAACATTCTTGGGATAGGTAATCTGTCGTGAACAATACTATATGGGTTTTTGTTTTGTTTTTTTTTTGTTGTTTGTTTTTTTTTTTGTTGTTTGTTTTTTTTTTGAAGTTTTGTAATTTTAGTGTTTAAGTGCAATAAAAATTTTAGCGTTTAAGTGCAATAAAAAGCGTGGAGTGAAACTTGCGTAACCTATTACCTATTAGCAGGTGAAACATTGATTTTTAAGGTGGGTGTATCGCTTGAATATTTGAGGTTGAAAGAGTAAGAGATTTTGCAAAATATCAGGAAAGCTGAAATATGGTTTTATCCTTTGGGAAATTGTCAGTAACCTTACATGTATGAAAATTGAATATATTAGGCTCAAACATGTAAAATGGGTGGTATGGTCCTTTAAAAGTCAGTGTTTCACTTGCTAACACTTTTGCACTATTGTAGAAGGCACAATCATTTCAATTTTTCTGTAAAAGGCGCCTTTTCCTGGGACTATATTTCCTAGCAAAGAAATACATCATCTTCCATGCAGCTCCGTGATGGATCAGTTAAATAAAATCACTTAAGCAAAAAAAAAAAAAAAAANAACTGAGTCAGGTCAACTGGATTCAAGTTTTTAAAAAAACAAAAAACTTGAATCCAGTTGACCTGACTCAGTTTTCATACAATTTATCTACCCGCCTGGATGACTGAAAATCTTCATCAAAATACAGTATCTCAAGCGTAGCTTTACAAGTAGATTTTAATAGCGTACTGGAATGAACTGAACCAATGGAAGTCTGGAAGGTAGGAAAAAATTCTATAATTTACTGCTAAAGTAGTATATTTTGGGAAATGTTGTCGGTAATGTAACGTGTGTATGGATTGTATATATTGGTCTCAAACATGCACGATCGTCAGTATGGTCCTTTAAAAAATATAAAATCTCTGATATGGTGTTCTGAGTTCCAACTTTGAAACTCTGATTGGTTTCTTTAGCACATTCTAAAGTGAAACTAAAGTCTGATAGTTCTTAATGTCTCACGTAGCCAAACCAACGGGAGACAACGTTGGTGGGATCGTGGCATCTGTCATTGTGACTCTGTTGTTGCTGGGCACTCTGATCGCCCTGCTGGTTCACTACCTGCGAATCCGTGAAAGAGTTGCAGGTTTGACCAGTCAGTCCAGATCTTCAGGTGCTGCTGGTTTCAGTAACGAAGCGTACGATTCAGATCTCACAGTGAGTATCTGTACAATCCAAATCTGTGTCCAAACTGGTCAAATTCATTTAGTTTTAATCATTTATTAATTTGTCCATTTCAGCAGGATCGGGTGATTGTGCCGCCTGCACAAAACCATCCAATGGCAGCTGGGTTCAATAATGTAGCAACCTTTGTGAGTACACAATACTGCAATAAGAATGGGTTTTAAAGCTGTTAAGTGATTCCCATTACAAGGGTGGAGAAAGTGGACTCCAAAAAAGATGAATCATTGCAAACTATGTCAACTTATCCAGATTTTGCAACTGATGCGTTAACAAATAATTGCTTACTTTACAGACAGACACGGATCATCATAGATTGACATTAGAGTCATTTGATTCAATGTCAATATCATAAATATGACTTTACAGTTTATTATACTACACAGACCTATGAATGGATGATATAATGTCTTTTTTGTGTTTCAACAGGACTCTGCCAACATGAGAGAGATCGTAGCGTGAGGAGAGAGCGAGAGAGGGAGAGGGAGAGAGAGAGAGAGAGAGAGAGAGAGAGAGAGAGAGAGAGAGATAGATCAGAGGTGCTGCCACCTAATGGTGGCTTTGAGAAATAAAGGCGATATCACAGCAGCAGAACTGCTTGTGTCGCCCTCGCATGAAAGTCACGTACAGAAATACAAACACACACACACACACCACATGAAACATTAACCTATAGTCAAGGCCAAATCAGTGAACCCACCCAGATTTGCGCCCTTAAGGAGGCGGCAGTGTTCTCTGTAGGAAATGGTTGGTACACTGAAGTCAGAAGGACAAGGTCTAAAATCTAGTGGATCAAAATATTAATATTTTTCTTTAAATCACAACAGCACAAAACCTCTGAATGGCAGAAATGGTTGCATGTAGAGCTAGAATCCATTTAGGATCAATGTAATGGCGCTTTGCCATTCATCTTGGATATCTGCCTCACTGTGACTAGGACCCACAGTGCAAGCATGGCTGGAGTGTGTTTCTATACAACATGAATGGCCCACTGATTACACGTGATGTAAAACAGGAGTGATGCATTGTATGTATGTATTGTATGTCCACTTTCTATATAAATAACAGCCTTCAGCAAGCTTTTATTTCAAAATGAAATGACAAAATTGCAGCAGAGAAGAGCTATGAATGCCACGGCTCTGTTTAAATGGCACCCCTCTCCTCATATCACATCTGTATAATGACACATTTTGGAGCCCATTGTTTGACTGTGAGGTGTTGAGGGCAGACATGGTTTGGTCCTGCTCCCAAGCAGGGCCTTAATGTGGCGGGTCAGCTTGATTTCCCTCTGCAGCAAGGCTAATGCATGTGATCGTGGTTTGGTACGGTATGGCGTCTCTAAAACATGCTCCACGTAAAAGCACCATAAGGGATTTCCAACAATTTGAGGTCAGGCTTGCTGATCAAAGTGCAACACTGCTCAATTCTGGTGTCTAGTTTGAGGTTGAAGTGGTTGGGCTTTTTTTTTTTTTTTTTTTTTACTTTATCATTTAAAGATAAAGGAGTAAGGAAAGAGAGAGACTGAAAATCTTGTGTCAACTAGTTCAAGGAGTAAAGAAACTTTTGAAAGGACTAACATCTTGTAATGTCATTTATTTGGCAAAACAAATGTGTGAAGGATGTATTTTAAGGATGTGTTGGATGGTTACATTTGCTTTGAAGTGAGAGATGATTAAACTGATGAATGAATTAAAGTTGAATCTTAATTTAAAAAAATGCTGGATTCAGTACTTTTCCCCCCAATAAAGTTTTTTCCCCTTATTTTTTAAATGTATTTATTTGTAACTCATACGAGTGATGATGAATAAGAAAAAATATATAAAGACTTTATTGTTACATCTGACGCTGATTGCTGTGATGGATTATGTATCTCAAGCACATTTGAAGTCTACAAGTTCATTTTTTATAGCATACTGGAATGAACTGAAACATGGCTGCCTGGAAGGTAGGAAAAACAATGCTAATACTGGCTGCTCCTTTAGTATATTTTGGGAAATGCTTGTAAGTAATGTAACGTTATGTGGGTTATATTGGCTCAAACATGCAAAACCACCAGTATGGTCCTTTAAAATTTTAAAAAAGTTGAGAAGCGAGTTTTAACCAAAATTTCTGCACAATAAAGATAAAAGTAAATTTTAAAAAGATGAACAGTTTTTGTTATGTGGAAATATCTGTAATGTCCACATATTTACCAATAAAACAGTTTTCGGAATGAACATGATGGTATTACCAAACAACTTGAAAAGTCTGCTTTTGATCAGCAGCCTGTTGCCTGGTTCCAATTTGATCAAATGCTTCGTTAATCTTCTGGAAGATGGGATGACGACACCCCCGCCCCTAGCAACCATTGTCTCTACGGCAACATCCTCCGGTGTCCCCTCCGTGCGTGACTCTGCTGTCGGGTAAAATCACTCGGAGTGTGCTGGACATTTATGGTAGCCGTTTGTTTTACACGACAACTCGAGAGGATAAAGTTGGACAGCACGGGACAACTTCAGCAGAGAGGACCGCGTGTCTCATCATCATCATCATCATCAGTAGCAGCAGCATCATAATCCCGCAAAAAACAGACGACCGTAAACCCGCGTCGTCTGCGACGTGTCACCCGCTCATATCTTTGCGATTGCACGGTGCGCGCGTGCGTGTGTGCATGCGTGTGGTTGTGCATGGATGAATGGATCCCGCCGTGCTCATCTTCCTTCTTTACGTGATGATCGCGCACGAATTGTTCTGTGGCTGGATGCAGTACCGCAAACAGCGCGCCAAGCCCCGCAGACAGGCTGCTGGACCTGTGGCGTGCATGAGGTGAGGTGTGTGTGTGTACGCACGCGCGTGTGTGCGTGCGTGCATATGTGTGTGTGTGAGAGAGAAAGAGAGAGAGAGCACAATTTTGATATCACTTTTTGGTAACTTTTATTGGACAAGCATTTTGATTTTTTTTATGGAAGGGCTATAAAAAAATTTTAATCTATTTAAAAAAAAGATATTTACATTACTCAAACTGAAAATAAAACTTATTTGCAATAAAAAAATAGTATGGAGTCACTCATGCACACTTGGTAGTGGTTGGTTATAGGAAAACACCAAAACCACTTTCTAAATCAAGCTATTTTCCAGTGTGTGTGTGTGTGTGTGAGAGAGAGAGAGAGAGAGAGAGAGAGAGANCTATTTTCCAGTGTGTGTGTGTGTGTGTGAGAGAGAGAGAGAGAGAGAGAGAGAGAGACAGCTTGTCCATCATTTAAAATGATGAGGGGTGTGATAAAGTGTGTACTCCTTTCTGCTGCTCCTCCTCAGTGGGCGGGTGTGCCAGGGTGCCTGGAGGGTGAGCGACGTGTCAGTCAGGATGAACAGAGGAAGGCCAGACCTGAGGAAGAGTGGACGCATTGTGAGAAAAGCTTAACAGAGAGACAAGATGGACATTCAGCCAGAAAACACATGGACTCCTGCTGAAAAGCAACAGTTGTTGCCTGCAGGTCTGATTCAGTTGCATTTTTGGCCACATTTGACCTTTTTATTGCTCTTTCTGGACATAAAAACCATGTGACACCTTTGCTGGCATTTAGAGGAGGTTCAGTCATCCCATTTGTTTTTAGCTGTGATGAAATAATGTGGTTGAGATAATGTGAACTACAGTAAATCTATGGTTATGAGTCTCAGGTTCCACAGTGAAGAAAAGGGGCTTTCTTGATGAAATGCCCTTATTTTGTTGTTTGTGAAACACTGGAAGCTTCTAGAGCTTCCCTTTCATTCATATCCAAACCCTAAACTTTGTGTCTGCCGGAGCCTGGGGAAGGAGAAGCTCAGAGAACATTGACTGTGCTGTTTTTCTCTCTTTCTTTTCTAATTTGTTTTGTACAGATTAATGGATTTATTTTTTTTAAATAACATGGTGTAATCACCAGTATTAATGTCTGAGTCCTGTTAAACAGGTATCTCCTGCCTTGCTGGTGACTTACCAGAAACAACGAACAACCTTGAACTGCCTTTCTTAAAGGACCATACTGGCCATTTTGCATGTTTGATCCATATTCAATTTTCATACAGGTAACGTTACTG
This sequence comes from Lucifuga dentata, assembly GCA_014773175.1. Classification (NCBI taxonomy): domain Eukaryota; kingdom Metazoa; phylum Chordata; class Actinopteri; order Ophidiiformes; family Bythitidae; genus Lucifuga; species Lucifuga dentata. The sequence goes on along the minus strand of VXCM01003702.1, from coordinate 55,391 downwards.
ACAATCATTTCCCAAAGCATAATGGAACGGTGAATTAAAAATGTTTTTCCTACCTTCCAGACAGCCATTGGTTTCAGTTCGTTCTGGTGTGCTATTAAAAGCAACTTGTTGATACTTGAAACATTCTTGGGATAGGTAATCCATCATTATGAACAAGACATATTCAGATTTTTTTAGAATTTATGTAATTTTAGAGTGAATGCCTCCATCGGGGAATATATTCCAAAAAAAAGACCTGCGTTTATCGAAAAATTTAAACGACGGTGACTTCATAAGGCTGCATAACTATTAACAGGCGAAACATTGATTTTTAAGGTGGGTGTATCACTTGAATATTTGATTTAGAAAGATTTTACAAAATTTTACAAAATTTTATAAAACATCAGGAAAGCTAAATTACAGTTTTATCCTTTGGAAAATGGTTGTCAGTACTGTAACATATGAAAATTGAATATATTCGGTTCAAACATGCAAAATGGCCAGCTTGGTCCTTTAAAATAAATTTGTATTTACAATAATTTCTCCTTGATTAACATCAAACTCCATTAAAATGAGTTAACTGAGCTACTCAGAGAGGTGACTTCATTACTTTTCTTTTCACTTTCACTCCCATCTTTATTAACCCAGACTATGTAATTAATGAAACAATGAAGAAACCAGAAACTTAATAAAACCGCCTTACCAATCTGTGAACCTCTTATTTCAACTTTTTTTTTTTTTTTTTTNGGGTCAGCAGATTTGGGATTTGCACCAACACAATAAAAACCCTTCATTGCTGCTATGATTCAACTGACACAGAATCCGTTCAAGGTCATGACACTATAGTTCCTAGTTTATGAATTCATGGCATCTTAATGACAAAGCTGAACCTAGATTACAAAATTCCTTCCAAACAATTATTATCTCTTACGCATGTATTTTCATCCTGTATGTAGATTCTGTGTACAGAAGTCAATTTGGGCTATCGTACTGTAATAAGCAAAACAATGCTGAAGAACAAGGAAAGGACAACAATGGTGAGGTATGTTGCACATCAAGTTTAATCGCTGCCCATTTTTAGAATCATCATAGACGTGTCAGATTTTCTGACGAGGAGCTCAGGGTGGAGCTGAGCTGAGTTCGTTTCAGCACAGCTATGCAGATATTCCAGTTCCTATTTGTTCCATATTAAGAAGATCTGTGTGAACTTGTGTCCTCACCCATCCCGGAACATTCACCTGCCACGACACCCCATTTCTTGGAAACACCCACACTCAGAATGCATCATGCAAGTTTTCCTGTTGTATTGTTATCATGGGGTTTTAAACATCATCAGGAGAATTTATTTCGAGATGTTATTTCTGCAAGTACTATTTATTTATTGCTATTTATTTCAGTTTTTGTTTCTTTTTATAACTGCATATATGCACTTATGATACTCACATAACACATTTTCACATACAGTCACAATCACACGCTGCCTTACGTGTAGCAGTTGTTAGAATGCATCCTTGCTGATCTCAGGACATTGATCTAATGAAAACTCAGGAGCTTTAATGTGTTCATGGAGCTGTGAGAGTCGGCTCAGCAAACAGGAAGTCAGTGTGTGTTCATTATGATTTCTGATGAGCACAGAGGTGTCAGCTGACTTCTTTGCATCTGTCAGCATGAGAGCAAGTGGAAAAAAGAAGGAAGGAAGGATGGAAGGAAGGAAGGCAAAAAGAACAGAAGGAAAAAATAAGAAAACAGAAGGATGGTCAGAAGGAAGGAAAGGGAAAAACAGAAACAAAAAAGATAAGAAAGAAGGACAGGAGTAAGCAAGCAAGAAGGAAGGGAGAAAAGAGGAAGGAAGGAAGGAAAGCAAAAAGAACAGAAGGAAAGAAATAAGAAAACACAGAAGGAAGGAAGGAAGGAAGGAAGGAAGGAAGGAAGGAAGGAAGGAAGGAAGGAGGGAAAAACAAACAGGAAAAACAGGAAAAAAAGAAGGACAGGAGTAAGCAAGCATGAAGGAAGGAAGGAAGGAAGGAAGGAAGGAAGGAAGGAAGGAAGGAAGGAGGGAAAAACAAACAGGAAAAACAGGAAAAAAAGAAGGACAGGAGTAAGCAAGCATAAAGGAAGGAAGGAAGGAAGGAAGGAAGGAAGGAAGGAAGGAAGGAAATCACAAAGAACAGAGGGAAAGAAATAAGAAAAATAAGAAGGACAAAACTAAGGAAAGAAGGAAGCAAGGAAAAAGAGGCAGAGGAAGAAAAGAAGGAAAGAAGGAAGAACAGAGGGCAAGAAGAAAAAATAGGAAAAAGAGACGAATGGAACAAATGAAATAAGTAAAAGAAAAGAAGTTAACAAAAAAAAATTTCACCAGTCAACAGTATTATTTTCTGAATTAATCTTGTGTTGAAAATGTGAATCTGACAAGTAGAGTTCACTCAAACTTTTTTTAACAAATAATTTCATTATCCAGCGGTATTACACACATAATTAAACCTGTACATGTTGAAAATATGTTTAAAAAAAAAAAAAACGTGTTATGCCTCATCATCTCAGCTACACTTTCGTTGCACATTGCATGTACAGTATTTATTAATCCACCAGATATGAATTGAAATGTGGATTTGGGCTAAATTGCACCAGTTGATAGTCTCACAGGATACATGCCTGAATGTTATTTTATTAAGATTGGTGTTGTTTTAGATTTCATTTCCTGTAGTTTTTAAGCCATAGATCTCAACAAATGCCCATTCTTGCAATGTTGAATTGTCCTTGGCCCATGTTCTATCTGCAAAATTTCATCAAGAGATTAATCTGTCTGCTCTTGTTGAGATGCTGCTGAAAGACAAACAAATGCTGCTTCAGTGGAAATAACTAGTACTACTTGATAAGTAGTAGTAGATTAGATTAGATTAGATTAGATAAACTTTATTGTCCCGAAGGAAATTCGTCTTGGGCAAGAAGTGCTGGACACAGCTGCAAACAGATATTACATAATACATATATACATAAAAGTACAGTACATGACATAAAGGATGTAGTAGTAGTAGTAGTACTGTTAGATAAAGGAAGTGTTGTAAATATCACAGCTTTGATTTTGGACGAAGTCTTTGCCATGCATGATTCTTTTTACAGCTGACAGCAACATATGCAATGGAAAAATAAATCACAAGTACACATGCATGCACGCACACGCACACACACACAAACACACACACACACGCACGTGCATTGTGTTGAAGTCCTTGTGCTCTGTGACATCAGCTCAGCCACTTGCATTCCCCAGTTAAATACCTCAAACAGGTTTAATCAGCTCTCATGCTAAAGTGTCTGCAGAAGCGTCGGTTCTTCCAGCTTCATCTGATACACAGTAAGACTGAAGATTTAATTGTCTACCTTAGGTTTATTTTGCTTTGATCAACAACGCTGTAAAATCGGATTATTTCTGATTATATATGCTGTAATATCTTCAGCTCATTTTTAAAAGTCTGGAGCATAAAGTCTTTTTTCATTGAATTTGTCTTTCATTTGCTACCTAAAAAGCTGTGCTGTAAAAAAAAATAAAAAAATAAAAAAAATTTACACAGGATGAAAAATTTTACATGTGGAAAATTTTGACAAAACGTCTGACTGTGGTTTACAGCAAAGAGATCAGTGAAAGAAAAAATGGATCAAACAATAATCAAATATGGCAGAATTTTCTTGATTTTTTTCAAGATTCTTTGGTGGAAAATAAGGTATGTAATGTCATTCTTTTTGTCATATGGTGTCAAGTGAAATTGACACTGTTGTCAGAAGTTCAAGAGGAATTCCATTGTCTGTTATAGAACAGTCTGCCCATCATCAGGTGCTCTCTCTCTCTCTCTCTCTCTCTCTCTCTCTCTCTCTCTCTCTCTCTTTCTCTCTCTCTCTCTCTTTCTTCCTCTATCAAGTTTGCTCTAAGTCTTGACTTACTTTTTATGTGTTCATTCAAACTTTTTTCACATGTTGCTGGAGTTAAACTATTGAAGCTGTAAACAAAAGACAAGGCAGACAAGGCAGTGATTAGAAGAAAAAGAAAGAAAGAAAGAAAGAAAGAAAGAAAGAAAGAAAGAAAGAAAGAAAGAAAGATAAAGGAAGGAAGGAAGAGAAAAAGGGGCAAGAAGGAAGGAAGGAAGGAAGGAAGGACAAATGGGATGTGAAGGAAAGAAGAAATGGAGGATGGATCAAGAAGGAAGGAAGAAAGGAAGGCAAAAAAACGGGTAGCTGCAAGGAAACCTTGTGAAAATCAAGGTTTGTAAATGGAAAAGGAAAGGAAAGAAAGAAAGAAAGAAAGAAAGAAAGAAAGAAAGAAAGAAAGATAAAGGAAGGAAGGAAGAGAAAAAGGGGCAAGAAGGAAGGAAGGAAGGAAGGAAGGACAAATGGGATGTGAAGGAAAGAAGAAATGGAGGATGGATCAAGAAGGAAGGAAGAAAGGAAGGCAAAAAAACGGGTAGCTGCAAGGAAACCTTGTGAAAATCAAGGTTTGTAAATGGAAAAGGAAAGGGCAGAAAGAAAGAAAGAAAGAAAGAAAGAAAGAAAGAAAGAAAGAAAGAAAGAAAGAAGCTTATCAATATTCTACACTGAATATAGTGTGGAAAATGTGGAACATATGGCAACTGCCTTTATCAATAACTACTTATAAATGATCTGTAAACAAGCATTTAAAGATAGACTTATGATCTATGGAACAAATGACTTATGGACTTATGGAACATTGTTAGTTCAGTAGGTGTTCATAAGTTTGATCCCCACCTTTACTATAACAAAAAGTAAAACTAAAGGCAGTGACATTTGGAGCCTTATTCTGATGATGCATTCATGCACATTCTAAATTTGTAACAGAGACAAAGTGTAGAAAAAAAATTATTTCACAGCACATCAGCAGAGTTGCATGCAATCGGGCCATGGCAAGGTCGTGACCTCTGTGATTTTACTGAGAATTTCAGGTTGAAATGTCTGCAGGGGAATTTACATTTTACAATTAGAAATCTATTCATGGCATTGTTAAAAGTGATGTATTAATGTATTACATGTTTGTTTTTTTTTCACTTTTTATAGTGTAATATTGTGTCGAACATTGTCAATGTTGCACAACTTGACATTCATGCCAATAGAAATGCGTCCAGCTAGACAAACCCATTGGTGCTAAACTTCCCCGAAATCCTAATTTTGTATTAGTCCTTTAATTACTCAATATGTTTATGTCGACCATGTTTGCCTGTGGTGTACACACTCACAATCTACTAGTTCTAAACAAAAATAAGAATTTAAGTGACTAATAAAAATATGCTGATTCCAATATTTCAAATTTGACTCCTTAATTTCCATAAAATAAAATGAAATAAAATAAAAAGTTCAGTATTTATTTACACACAAAACAGAGTTGGCTTTTCAGAATAAAATCCCTTGGCATGGAGGATTTCCATAAGCCAAATATACTTTCAGTGTCAATCTCATCAGCATCCTAGCTTTAGCTTTAGCACTGACCTCAGTGAACTTCTGGAAAAACACTGCAGTTTGTAAAACTTTGATGCCTACACTCACTTTAAATAAGTTCCAAAGGGGAAGGATGAAAGTTTAGTTGACCTACCTGAACATGTACTTTTGGTGTTGTTGGGTCTGTGAAGTGACAGGTCAGAGAAAATGCCATCATCAGAGAATGATGATCATCATCATTTCAGTTTTACCTTTTTTTGTTATTGGTTCTAATTTATTGATGGATTATAATTTTTTTTCTTTTTTCTTTTCCCTCTTTTTTGGAGGGATAATGATATGATAAAAAATGATAATGAACATGATAAAAAAAATGATTAAAAAAAAAAAGGATAAAAGAGTGTCCTTACATAGGAAATAAACGCAGAGAACAAACTGTGGCGCTCTTGTCTCTGTCTCATCTGCTGTTTTCATATGTTAAGAAACCTCAGAGCAGGGTTATGGCTAGGATTTCAGAAATACTGAGGTCATGACACCCCCACCCGCCACCCACCCACTTCATTTGTTGTATGTTTTTATTTTTTGGTCCAAAAATAATNTAGGATTTCAGAAATACTGAGGTCATGACACCCCCACCCACCACCCACCCACTTCATTTGTTGTATGTTTTTATTTTTTGGTCCAAAAATAATCAAAAACTAACAGACTAAGGGTAAAAGATATTGTTGTTGTCACCTTTAACTAAACTTGCATTTTGTACACCATTTGTGTATAATGTAAAACTGTTTCTTTTAAGGTGAAAATGGAATCGTTGGCGCTCAGCTCTCGTCTCAACAAGAATGTGCATCAGCGGTACCTGAGCCTCTCACAGGGCGACAAATGTCAGGTCACCTACATCTGGATTGATGGCACTGGAGAAAGACTTCGCAACAAGACACAAACTCTGGACAAAGAGCCAAAAACCATAGAAGGTAAACGTTCTCCTCTGCATTATTGTAGTTGATGTCCAGGAACTCAGAGGTCATTGGATCTGACTATTTCTAAAATCCTGGTTACGGCCCTGTTGGAATCAGCAGCAGCAGTCGGCCTACTACCAAACGTTTTCCTGAACCTTTTAAGGCTCTGTCATCAAGTAGTACAATACAGGTACACACCTCCTGCACAACCATTAAACCTGGAAACATTCTGTTACACCATCAGCCGAAAGGTCAGTAGGAGCATCTGAACTAAATAATGTTTGATCTAATAATGTTTAGCATCCATCCCACTGTTTTGTCCTGTTTTTATTTTCACTTATTAAAGTACTAAAGTATTTGAATATTTATTCTGACACCACATACAAATAAATTCTGCAGGTCTTTGTTTTCATGATATTGGGGCTGAGAGAGGTTCTGAGTTAATATTTTTTTGACAAGCTTTCTCTGTGACAATCTTGTCAGATATTCCCGAGTGGAACTTTGATGGCTCCAGCACTTACCAGTCTACAGGCGCCAATAGTGATATGTATCTCATCCCGGTATGCATGTTCAGGGATCCATTCACCCTGGACCCCAACAAACTGGTCCTCTGTGAGGTGTTCAAATACAACTATGAACCTGCAGGTAAATACACGCTTTGCATTTCTGGTTCGGGTTTGGCGTAATGACAATGTTTGGTTTGGGAAAACCAGCTCCACTGTTATTTTTTTTTTCTTTTTAGAAACTAACCTTCGAGCCAGCTGCAAAGAGGTGATGGAGAAGGTGAAAGACCATAGGATATGGTTTGGCATGGAACAGGAGTACACCCTGTTTGGAATAGATGGACATCCCTTTAGTTGGCCCACAAATGAAAACCCAAAACCACAGGGTGAGTCAAGAGCCACGTTTCTCTTCCACGTCTCTTTGCTCAATTCATTCAAACAAAAGTAGAAATACAAATAAAATAGGCTGGGCTTGTTAGTAATATGATTAAAATGAAATTACCTTTACAGAGATTGAAACTCATGCAAGTTTGTTGTTTTCACAGTAGAAAATGTTAGCATCTGGATCACACACACACAGTGACTGACAAGCGTGCTGATTGGCTGATGGCAGCCATTGTTTTTAGAGAATAGCTAAATCCTGTCTGAGAGTATTAGGGCTCTGTAGGAGGGGTAATTGTTCAAAATGCACAATGAGTCTGACTCGTCATCACTGAGATATGGAGATTTAAGTTGATCATGTAGCTGTGGGCGCCACCTGCAGCTGAAATGTCAGCAATGTGTGGGAAAGAGTGGTAAATTGCCCACAAGAATTTGGCAACCAATTAAAGTAGCTGTTCTCAAACGTTTTCTGCCATGCCACCCTTTAGAAGTATCCCACATAAATATTTTTTGTTCAAACATTAATATTTTGGAATGGGTAACAAAATGGACCAAGTATGACTTAAGTTTGTTGAAACCTGGAGAAAAGGAACTGTATGTTTCTTTTCTCTTTTCTTTCAATAATTTCTGTTGTGCAGATAAAAATGCAGGTAAAACTTTGCCCACTTTATTAGTCTCATTAGTTTCTGTGTGCTTTTACAACAATAAAGCAAAATAAATAATTAAAAAAAAAAAAGAATATCTTCAGATAAATTGNAAAAAAAAAAAAAAAAAAACTTTTTTCTGGGCTCAGTCAAATTTAGTGAAGCACAACTGAAATTTCAGGAGAGGTGAAAAACAATTCAAAATGGCAGAAAATCTGTTTTGATGGAAAAAATTGTGACACTTTTGTTTTTTAGCTGACCACTGTCGCCTTTGGATCTGGATCAGCACCAGACCAGAAATCATCAATTACTTATCAAATGTTCAATTTACTTATCAAATACTAAGTAAATTGAACATTTGATAAATAATTGTAATTGCGCTTGTAACTGATTCACAAACATAACCTTGGTGGAGGAATAATCTTTTTTGCAACGTTTTTTTGTGAAGCCTTCACAAAAGAAAGAAACACATTTTGTCTCATCAAACTTTCTGTTTTTTATTTTGGTTTTTTTTTTCTCCCCATTTGAAGGTCCATACTACTGCAGTGTTGGGGCGGATAGTGCTTATGGCCGTGACATTGTGGAGTGTCACTACAAGGCGTGTCTCTATGCAGGGGTCAAAATCTATGGCAGCAACGCTGAGGTCATGCCATCTCAGGCAAGTGTCACCACTGGAATGAAAATAAATCCGTACTAAGAAAACTTTATCCTTCAAACTGAGCCCTTCATTTTTCTTTCACACCTTTTGTAATTTCCTTTTTTACCCCCTCTTTTCTGTAACTCCAGTGGGAGTTCCAGGTGGGTCCCTGCGAAGGCATTGAGATGGGCGACCATTTGTGGGTTGCACGCTTCTTGCTGCATCGTGTGTGTGAAGATTTTGGGACTGTGGCCTCCCTGGATCCCAAACCAATGACCAATTGGAACGGTGCTGGCTGCCATACAAATGTCAGCACCAAGCAGATGAGGGAAGAAGGAGGACTGCAGTGAGTCCATGCAAAAGATTTGCTTTCCAGTTTCCTTTAAAAGAGATTAATTCTTTAAGTCTATAGATGCCAAATGCTGATGAAACTTGGTGACACTAACAGAGTGAAACCAAGAATTAAAGGACCATACTGGCGATTTTGTATGTTTAAGCCCAACAAATACTACCCGCATACATGTTATGTTACTGACAAACAGTTTCCAAAGCATAAAACCATATTTTTGTTTTCCTGTTATTTTTTGCCAAATCCCCTAATCTTTTAAAATTAAATGTTCAGGTGATACACCCACCTTATTTTGGCAAAAAACAAAAAAACAAAAACAAAAACAAAAAAACTTAATTGTGTTCACTGTGATGGATTATTTATCTCAAGTGTGTTTCAAGTCTACAAGATGATTTTAATAGCATAGAATGAACTGAAACCAATGGCAGCATGCAAAATTGCACGCATTGTCCTTTAATTGATAAAACATTTTGGTTGTTTTGAAAAGAATTTTAAAGGAAAATAAAGCTAAATCCTGCCCAGGGCCCAAAAACGTCTAAATAAAAAAATATCTGAAACTCTTCATAACTCAACTGTCCTCTTTCATGATGGCAGGTACATTGAGCAGGCCATTGAGAAGCTGAGCAGGAAACATGAGGAGCATATCCGTGTGTACGACGCACACGGAGGCAAGGATAACCTTAGACGATTGACTGGGCTCCATGAGACCGCCAACATCAATGAATTCTCTTCTGGGGTGGCTGACAGGGGCGCCAGCATCCGCATCCCTCGCCATGTGGGCAAGGAAAAGAGAGGATACTTTGAGGATCGCCGGCCTGCGTCAAACTGTGACCCATACGCTGTGATGAAGGCCATTGCTACAACCTGCCTGCTTGACTGAGGAGAAGCAGAGAAGAAGAGTAAGAGATAAAAAAAAAAAAAAAAANAAAAAAAAAAAAAAAAGCAGATCAAAATGTGCCACCATAGGTGCTGAGTAGTATCATTTACAAGAATATACTTATCTATGAGCATTAATTCAGCTGGATACTTCAATAATTTGTCATTGCAAGATGGAGCAACAAACGTCTGTATACTTAATGCTGCTGTTACTATATTTATTGATTGTGTAAATGTTTTGCACTTGTGTATTTTTAGAGCCACAAGTACCTAATACATTCATATCCATATTGTCAGACAGCTGCATCTCCAGTCTGTAATGGATTGTCTTCAGAAATTAATAACCAGAATAGTTTGTGAAACAAGATTGTTAGGAAGGAAAATTATTAAAATATCTTGTGGGAGTTTCATGACCTGTTTATTTCTAGTTAACTACTGATTTGTACTGATTTTTACTAGCCAATAAGATAGATTTGCTGATTTACAGAAGCATTTGGTAATTTACAGGGTTGAAAACACCCCTAATTATCGAGGATTAATTTCTTGGAAAAGCTTTTTTAGACATCAGTACACATAACTGTTGTGTCAGTATTTCACTGACTACATTTCACTCTATATAAAGGACCTGACATATATAGAAATATGGGCATTGAAATATGCTGTTGAGACAACAGTTACATGCAGATGTCTGAAAATGTTTAATTTTCAGCCTAATTTAACCTGTTTAACCCTATAACACCATTTTTGTCACATTTGATCCATGATTTTCTGAAACGTCTACATCATCAACATGATCAGTTGATCAACATGATCAAAATGCCTTTTATGTCATATCTAAAACAAACAAACAATGTTCCCTTTAAATCCTGTTGAGTTAAATGCCTGATGTATAAAATGTGATACAAAATAATGATAATAATAATAATAATAATAATAATAATAATAATAATAATATAGGCAAAAACCATTTTCAGAATTTGTTTGGGGGGGATTAAAGGATTCAGTAAAGATATAAATTGCAAAAAATTTATATTTTCTGATAATAATTTCATGGGGTCAGGCTTTACAGTGTTATTAACATGTCCTAACCAGGCCTAGTTTTAAAATTTGCTGCATCATCATCAAGTAGTTGAATAGTTATCAGTGAGATAATTATGTATCAAAAACACAGAAATATAAACTGTTCTGTGCAGCATTTTTAAGATCACTGCTAACAACTACTGCTGATCAGACCTCTGATCAGAAATGTGTTTAGTATTTTCTTTTTCTTTTTTTGCTTTTTTAAAAATTCATCTGTTTCAGAGCATGCATGCATATTATTCACGTTTGTTTCTTAAACCTACATAAGTTAGTTTGGTTAAAATTAAGTAAGACAGTGGTGCTACATATTTTTTGTTTACCCAAATTATCCAATAGGTGGAGCCATTGACTTGTTTCTTCTATTATCTCACCATTAACCAAAAATTCTTCATAGCCACCTGACAAAAGGTCATGGTGTCACAACACACAAGACCCATCTTGATGATAACCAATCATGCAGCGTCATGTTCCAAAGAAACAACAAATAAGTTTTATGTAGGCAAATAAGCAGGAACAATGGTAGTCGCACGGTTCCAGCAGGAATTCACCCACAGGTTGATGCTAAAATCAGTGTGTCTGACATGCGGTGTTGATATGTGAACGTGTTATTTCCTAACATGCAGTATTTATCCTCTCACTTTCAGCCACAGTGTCGAAATGAATCACTTATTCAAGCTGTTTGGGGGTGGCCCTTGCAAATGAGTAAACAAAAAAATGAGCCAAGATCAGCTGCCGCCGTATACCAGATTTCCATGGATACTAGCTGTATCTTGGCAACCATGATGCTTGTCTGTTGTTATGGAAGCATTTGAAGCAGGATACCAGCCTCATCATCATTTGTAAGACATGACAGGAGAGAAAGAGAGAGACAGAAAAAGCACATGTATGAATGTATTTTGATCTAATATTTGTCTTTAAGTGGGGGCAAATGCTCCACATTGTATGTGGAGCATTTGCATATGTAGCTGCATAATTCAGATCTTCATCAGGTAAAGTGTAAATGAAGAGTACAGGCTAATAATGTTTTGCTAGGAGTATTTACAGCACAGGGGTCATAAATTTCACATCTACAGTCACAGCAGCTGATGCAGGGCCACTGACAAGGGGGGACAACCGGGTCAGATGTCCCAGGCCCTGAACCAAGGAGGGGCCCAAAAGAGCCCTCTTGCTGTCAAATAATTTACTAGGATTTTTTTTTTTTTTTTGCCAAATATGGTAAACACTTTATTTAGCATATGGGAGTCAAATAAAATCTTAAGTTGCATTTCCATAGTTTTCTTGATAGAGAGCGATCTGAAATAATTTAATCATGTATCTTGTCCCAGGCAAAGACAGGATACATGTGGCGAGCCTGCTGCTGCCTGTACAGCTACACGCTTAGAGAGAGGAAGCACAATCAGAAACAGGAAGTACGCTCAGAGATGGAAAGTACCAGGCTGTGAGTCCATTTAAGTTTCACATTATGTACTAATTCAAAAGAAACAAAACAAAAATGATACCTTTTATTGAAAAAGAATTACAACTTTTACCATTTACTCAAAACAGTTTGAATTAGTATGAAATGGGCTTGCAGACTATGCATAAATTAAGTTTATAAAATATATGTCATGTTATAAAATTATAATAGCATATATAAAAAGTATATTTTTGTTTTTAATTTTGAACATGAACTTTATTATTTCCTGTCTAGCTTTAAAATAACAACACACAGAGACAGAGGATGTTCCTCTTTAGAAAAATACAATAAAAAAAGGTGTAAAATAACAACAATAGCAAACAAAAACAATTGCAAAAACAATAGCAATTTGTCAGTAATAATAATAATAATAATAATAGAAAATTCCATAAAACATTGATCAAAACAACAAAAAACAAAGGTCCTTAAGTATCCTATGGTTAAAATAATTAAATTACTAAACACCGAAATACATGCAGTCATTCACAGACATTTTAATTATGATCATGTATTCATCCCATTTTATTTTTTTCAAATCTTTATAACAGAACAAGGAACAACATGAACACAACATACGTATGTCATGTATGTGTATTGCCATACAGGCAATACACATCAAAATGAAAGTAGAGGATATACAAAAAGTAATAATAAATAAAAGAAAAAATAACTTAGAATATAAATTAAATAATTAATAATAATAATAATAATAATAAGTATTCATCCCATTATTTTGAATGGATGATCATCTCAGTGACGTCACCGGTATCTAAGGTACTGGGGGCAGATCAGCGGCAGCAGGTGAGGGCTCGCGCAGCAGCCTCGCCNACCGGTATCTAAGGTACTGGGGGCAGATCAGCGGCAGCAGGTGAGGGCTCGCGCAGCAGCCTCGCCTCGTGCTGTTCAGACGCAGACGGAGCAGTCATGGGGAAGCTTCAGGAATTTGACATCACTTTTACCAACAATAAGGTGGTTTACAGTCCGGGAGAGTCCATCAGCGGAACCATTAAAATAAGAACCGGCACGTCGCTGCAGTACAAAGGTAAGATTTTCCCCGCAACACTTTGGAATAAGAAGAGAAATTTGCCAACGTGTCTCCGCCGCCTGGCGAACGGGAGAGCTCGATGTAAATAAACTTTTCCACGGTTGATGGTTGATGAGGAGGAAGAAACGACGGTCTGGTGGCGGTTTGGTTGTTTTTCAGCCACGTTTTTTGAGATTAACGTTATAAAAATGGGTACAATAATTGGTTGAACGTTGGTGCTGGTTTTCAAAGAGAGAGAGGGAGTGGACGATAACGTTTCCACTCCCACAGGACGAGACGGCTCCGTTACGGGGTTTGATTGTTGTGCCGTTGTAGCATTTTGCTGGTCGATGAGACAGAACCCACATCCTGCTTATTGCGTGACTTCCATCTTTTTTTCAACCACACTAAATGTTTGAGAATATAGTTTGAACGTTACAACAGGTGTCTTGGCTCGTATTTATCTGTTTTAGTAACTTATGTTTCTGTTTATTTTTACCTTTAAGTCGGACAAGTATACTTACCCCTTTGAAATCTAAATTAAAGTTTTATAATTTCATTGAATTTTGCTTTCAATTGACACTGAAAAATCTGCAGCGTAAGGGTCCTAAAATGTCGTTATAACATGACGTTGAAAATTCTTGATTGAAAAAAATCTCTAAAATTTCTCAGAAAAAAAGGGATAAAATGGTCTTGACAAAATTCCTATCCAAAAATCTAGAAAAAAAAAAAGATTGAAGATTCTAGAAAAAAAAATAAAATAAATAAAATTGTGTCATTGCTGCCACGCCTGACAGTTTTCTACTTGTTTTTAAAAATTCTTGATCCTAAAAAAAATAGTGAGGGAAAAAATTCTAGACATATATCTTTAAAAATGTGTCAGAAAAACTATCCATTCATCCATCTTCCATACCTGCTTTCCTATTCAGAGTCACCAGGGAACCTATCATTCCTGCAGTCATTGGGTGAGAGGTGGGGGTACACCTGGACAGGTCACCAGCCTATCACAGGGTGGATACACAAAGACAAACAAACTCATTCACACCTGCAGTCAATTTATAGTTTCAAATTCATCTAACCTGCATGTTTTTAGAGGTGGGAGGAAACCTGAGCAGCCACAGCAAGGGAGGGATGCAAACTCCACACAGAAAGGACCGAGTCAGATTCAAACCCAGGACTTTCTTGCTGTGAGGCAACAGTGCTAACCACCGAGCTACTGTGCCGCCCTAGAAAAACAAAAAGGTTCTAAATACATAACAAAAGATTATTTATATGAAATTCTAGAAAATAAAAGAGAACCAAAATAATCTATTGATTTTAGAAAATTTGCAGATAAAAGGTTTTACAAAATCTTTCTGTACTTCATCCTTACCATGTTACCGCAGGTATTAAAAAAAAAAAAAAACTGTAGCACTTACATGTTTTACATGCTTAATTTTAATGTATATGCAACCATTTTATCTGAAGTCAAGTTTAAATTTTGCAACTTTTACATCAGTAAAAACCAAAACGAGCATTTCTTCCACCACTGGCAGCAGCTTTTCCTGGCAGCATCTCAGATGCTCTGTTAAGGAGTAAAGTAAGTTAATAAAGGTGGAGTGCAGCTTGTGGAGTTGCTATGGAGGTACACAAAGAATCCTTTGTACGCAAGTGATCCTCGTGGGGATTCCTCTCAGATAATAGAGGGCTGCAATCAACTTCAGCATGAAGCGCTTTTTCAGAGGGAGGCCTGCACTGAGGTATGATAATTGACGAGGACAGTAAATGACGAGGGCCTCTCCAAAAAACTCTTAAAGTTCACAGTTCATGATCAGGATCTCACAAATCGAACAGAACTGCAGCAATGCATCCAAATTCCTCTATGGTTCTTGAGAACTAAGACCTTGCAGCAGCTGCAGTACACAAGAGTGACAACACAAAGTAACCTCTTTGCTGATTAAAGTTGAATGTGTATTGCGATAACAGTCAGCAGGCGGCTGAACAACAGCACTTTTAAGGAGTCAGTCATTGTCCTCTTAAGCTGCTGCCATGTATCATACATTTCCCTCTTTCCCTTCACCCAAACTGACTGATAAATTCATGACTGTTGATGATACGGATTCAGGATTGCTCAATGATCGCGTCAATAAATAACAGAGTAGAAGTTTGAGTAGTATTTTCTAGCGTGTTCTGGCTGAAAAACATCACATCAATGTAGCAGCTCTCACCCAGTCTCCTCACCCTGTCAATAATCTGTCTAGAATTGCACTGCAATATACAAGTGCCTTTTTAACCCTCCTATTATGTGACCAGCAGAGTTTAAATACACTCAAAAACATGAGAAGTCATAAAGAAAATAAATACAACGCTTTATTTCAAACACTATATTTAGCAATTATTTATCAAACAAGTAAACAATGTAACACAAGGAACAGGATTGTACAGACAAGGTAATATCCACCCATTTATATATTTTATACATCTCTGATTTTTTTTCATATTTTTTTATACATCTCTGATTGTAGGACAGTGGTGTAATTTCTCATTTTTGATCAGCCCTCAAAAATGCAATTTACATAAATAGTTATTAAATCTTTCATGGTTGGATTTATCACTTCCAGGACTATACACATCCACACACACACACACACACACATTATGAACAATGTTTACTGTAGCATTTTGGAGTAATTAATTTCCAAAGTCCCTTGTGCAGACATGCAGTTGGCAGATTTCTAATTTTTGACCAGCCCTAAAAACTTAAATTTACATAAATTTAATAAATCTTTCATGGTTGGATTTAGCACTTCCAGGACTACATACACACATTATGAACAAGTTTTACTGTAGCACATTTTGTAGTAATTAATTTCCAATGTCCCTTGCGCAGATATACAATTGACAAATTTCTCATTTTTGATCAGCCCTAAGAATTGAAATTTACATAAGGAGTTAATAAATCCTTCATGGTTGAATTCAGCACTTCCAGGACTATATCCACACACATTATGAACAACTGTTGCTGTAGCATTTTGGAATAATTACATTCCAAAGTCCCTTGTACAGACATGGGAATAGCCAAATTTCTCATTTTTGATCAGCCCTTAAAAATGTAGCTAATATAGCTTTAGTGGTTGCATTAAAGAGCTGTTTATATCATTTGTAAAAATCATTTGTCACTGGATGCCTGACAGATTAATTAGGCTAAATGTATGTGTTCTGACTTGCAGCATATGGTGTTGCACAGGTCAGAGCTCTGGCTGTGTTTTGGTGTGTTCAGTCAGTACCTGAGACTGTACTGTTCTATCATTGTGCTGTCAGCCCTGTAGTGATGGATGTTTGGCAATTTGAGGCTTTTCTTACGATGCAGGTTAATTTAACCGTTTATTCACCACAAACAGCCAGCGGACTCATCTGCATACATTAAGCCGATTCAGCTCTGGATAAGTGTGCATTTTTCTATCAGGTTGAAACATTTTTCTCTCGGATGGATTTGTCATCCCTACGGTTTGTGCCACCAATGATAAATCGGTGTCAATTTTATTTGAAGTCGTGCCACCTTTAATTTTTCACTTTGCTTTCAGTCTCAAGACATTCATAGTTTTCCAGCCGCGCATTTTCTCAAATCTCCATAATTCAGACCCTGTGACAAGGGAGTAGCTTTTTGTACATTATTCAGTCAAACAAAACGTCACTTTCTCCACTTTCTTCCATGATAAAGTTGTATTAACTGGAATGCTGCTGTGTGTTTGGTTTAGGAGGGACTCCTGTGTTCATTTCCAGATTATTACAGTAACAAATAAAAATCTTAACATGTCCTTCATTACCCTATCCCTGGATGAATGTTAAAGGACCATACCACCATTTTTGCATGTGTGAGCCTAATATATTAAATTTTCATACATGTAAGGTTACTGACAATCATTCCTTCCCAAAGGATAAAACCGTATTTCAGCTTTCCTGATATTTTGCAAAACCTCTTAATTTTTCAAAATCAAATATTCAAGCGATACACCCACCTTAAAAATCAATGTTTTGCCTGCAAATACTTACACACCCTTATGAAGTCACGGTTGTTTAAATTTTTTGATAAACGCAGGTCTTTATAGTCCCCGGTCATACATTCACTCCATTGTTTTATTGCGCTTAAACACTAAAATTATGAAACTTTGGAAAAAAAAACCCCTGAATGTCTTGTTGGCGATGATGGATTACCTATCCTAAGAACGTTTCAAGTATCAACAAGTTGATTTTAATAGTGTACCAGAATGAACTGAAACCAGTGGCGGTCTGGAAGGTAGGAAAACATTTTATAACTCACCGTTCCTGTAGTATGCTTTGGGAAATGATTGTCAGTAACATTACGTGTATGAAAATTTAGGCTCAAACATGCAAAATGGGTGTGGTCCTTTAAATGAAATTAAAGCTTGTCTGTAAAATCGAGGTCAGGGGTGATATAAAAGCTGTTTCTGGTTTTGTAAGTCACCTGGAGAGTAATCCACTGAACTCTGCATGAATACTCCCGCTGTAAAGACTTTGGCTCCGTGTCGGGCTTTCAGAGTGTCCGTTAATGTGCTCTAATGCTGAGGCTACTTAATATATCCAGTGACATCATCCCTCTCAAAGCCAGCCGCTGGAAACACCATCAATCACGGTGAACTGCAGCGTGAATTTCTAAGAATTTAATGTTTTCATGTCTCATTGGTTATAGTGACAGTGGACAGCTAACTGCTCTGGATATTGAGGAGAGATCCCTTCATTTATCCAGCTTGATTTATTTGATTAAGAATGTCTCATTAGAGTCACTGGATGAGTCACACAGGTAATAGTCGGAGAGAAACCATTCCCGCTAACGGCCATGCAAACAGAATCATTGGTGTGATGTGGATTAAGAGCACTTACTGGATTAAGGGCGCTCTGTCCTTGGGCCATTTCTTTAACCATTATTTAAAGAAATACGGCAGGTATCCCTTACAGCTGCAGTAAATGGATTTCTTTCACACTCAGTCTGTCCATGCTTAGATTTGTTATTGAATTTTTAGTCTAAAACTGACATCTGCCCACAAGCTCTCAGAGCCCAAGTAGTTTGACCGACAGTCTGAAAAAGAGGAATGCCTTAAATTCATTGGTGATCAGTATTGATGAATTTTCTGTCAATCTTGTGAATTTATTAATTGACTAATTTCTACTATGCCCTCTATCAAAACATACAGCAAGCAGCCTTAGAGCTCAGAAAAAGCTTTTAAAGTATCTAAGGCTTGTAAGGCAGAGCTCCACTGATCAAGGATTTTTTTTTAGAATGATACAGATCTTAAAGAGGAGGAAAAATATCTAACAATACGTTCATCAACATTCCCTTTTTACATGGACATGTAACATAGAAAGACTGAAAACACTGGCAATGATGATTCCTCCATCTTAGCTTTTAAAGATGGTGATAAAGCTATCTTCTGAAACATAATGTTTTAGATTTCAACAATAAGGTTTGTAATAACAGTAAAGGCCATATGGCCAGCTAAAACCCTCTTCGTTTTTGTGAACGTAAGGCAATGTGAGCCAGATCAGGTGAGCAGGGTGGACGCTAAGCTAGCTCAACCCTGCAGTCACAGTTCGCATCCAGCAAGTACATTGCTGGATTGCTCTGCCCAACAGAGCAATGTAGAATCACTGCTCTCAAATGAATGCAAGTGATATGCAAATCACCTCAGGAATATTCATATTTCCACTAGACAAGTTCCTAACATGTAAGGCTCAGAACTTTTCACTCAACTGTTGTGTAAGCTGCAATTGATACATCTACGGCTACCCAGCTTTAGCTGATAATTTTCCTCCAGATGACCTCAGTCCGTCCTCATTGTGAACCAGTGGAAGAGTCCAAGCTTTTTCCTTACAAGCGATTTGGACATTTGCCGACATCCTGCTGTGATCTCCACAGTACAAGTCAAGTCATTTTTGTAGCTCAACATCACACACGATGTCTCAAAAAAAGGCTTTTAAAAGCCCATGCAGCAACGATTCCCTACCCAGGAAGAGAATCTCCAAGAAAAAATGGTAGCATTTAAGAAAAAAAACACTTTCTCTATGAAGTTTTTTCTCCACTCTGCACCATGCTCAGAGAGCTGCAAACCCACTCAACACACCCATTTATCTTCTGGTCAGTGTGTGAGCGTGTCCCTCAGAGGAATGCTGGTGAATTCTCACTCACCATGCTGCAGATGAATTCACTATTTCCTGCACGGAATCTGTACGCTGCCCATGAAAGCTATGGTCAAACTCGTAAAAAGGCACAAGCTTGTGTTTCAGGGTCTGGCTGCGTGATATTGAGGCGGATTATTAAGTTGTGTTCCTGTCCTTTAAGTGTGTGTGTGTTTGTGTGTGTGTGTGTGTCTGGGCTGATAAAAGCCACAAAGGCTATCCATTACATAGATTGTGGCACCACATGAGCCGTATGGATTTTGTCCTGGCTTAGCCTTTTATTTACATCGCATTGCAAACGGGGTGTGTACAGTTACCAAGCAGCATGATGAAATAAATACAGAGGGATATTAATTAAAAAAAAAAGAACTACAGGTTGGGGTTTCTGCTGCATATTGGAGAGGCCAAATGCTCAGGCTCACTCTATTATTGATGATGAAAGCCATTAGACGGCATTTCCATCGATTAGCTCAGTTACTCCTTTAAGCAGAATGTAAAGTACATGGTAAGGTACTTATATTTAATGTTGAAACGTACGCTTCAGAATGTAATGCTTCCTCAATATTGATGCTACATGTCCTTCCTATTGACTGCGTGTGTGTGTGTTGTGGCATATAGAATGCTGATTTGTGTTTTTTATGTTTGTCTTACACAGAAAGATGAAGCCCCGCCCCCTCTCCTAGCTCCGCAAATGAATCTGCTTTTGCAAAAGCACTTTTTCAGAGGTGAATGTGTGTCTACAGCTGTACAATAACATTTAAAACGCCTCATAATTTAACCAAGAAAAACAGCTTTCAACAACAACAAGATAACCTGTGAATCTTGATTAAAACTAGAGCCTAGCCAATAATGCTATTAAGAAAAAACACATACATTTTTGACAAGGATCAAATCTTGCTATCTGCTTAAAGACAGAGACGTATACAGAGCATAGTTTGAATATAAAGATTTAAACATGAATAAAACTACATAAAAATATAGTCTGAAAACACTTATGTACTGCAGTTTCTTTTTTTGATTAACAGCCTACCAGCTAGCATTTATGCTAATACCAGTACATCTGTGATAAGCCAATATCGACTAATAATATCAGCCCCGTTGATGTATTGATGGAGCTCAAGTTGAAAATGCATATTAAAGGACCATACCATCTATTTTGCATGTCTGAGCCTAATATCTTCAATTTTCATACACACGTAAGGTTACTGACAATAATTTCCCAAAGGATAAAACCCTATTTCAGCTTTCCTGATAGTTTGCAAAATCTCTTTCAAAATCAACAAGTTGATTTTAATAGCGTACCAGAATGAATTGAAACCAATGGTGGTCTGGAAGGTAGGANATCAACAAGTTGATTTTAATAGCGTACCAGAATGAATTGAAACCAATGGTGGTCTGGAAGGTAGGAAGACAATTTTTAAACTCACCATTCCAGTAGTATACTTTGGGAAATGATTGTCAATAACTTTATGTATGAAAATTGAATATATTAGGCTCAAACATGCAAAATGGGTGGTATGGTCCTTTAAGATCAGNTATGTATGAAAATTGAATATATTAGGCTCAAACATGCAAAATGGGTGGTATGGTCCTTTAAGATCAGCCCTGTTTTTGTCCCAATTGCAGTATTGTCCGACATATAACTTTTACTTCCATGTTTTGCTGCCTGCGTAAAGGCACATGGAGAGCATTAGGGAAGCCTGATGAGTCATAGATCTGAGTAATGGTGAGAGCCAGCATGTCTGTTCTGTTTAGGATGCTGGTGTGTGTGTGTGTGTATATGTGTGTGTTGGTTTCCCTCCCAGTCTCAGCAGCATGTCCAGTCACCTGATACTGTATTGACTCTTTGCTTTAGGTTGTATCGACATCTTTTAATGTGAAGAACGTTGCACCGTACTGACAGTTCACTTCAGGCTACAACTCAGTCTGGGCTATGTTTCCATAAATTCCCAAAACAGTGTCAGTTCCAGTAGATCCTCACTTTAACCAATTTTGATACCATTTAATTTCTTTTTTTTTCTATTTCTATTTTATCAACATTTTCCAACACACAAAATACCAACAGTAGCAACAACCAACTGAAAAAAACAAAAAGCAAATACACAAACAGAAAAAAAAACCAAAACAAGGCAGGATCACTACGTAGATGTCACACCCAAATCATTCAGCCAAATAGTGAGGAAGAGGGCCAATATTGGTAATAAATACAAACAAAAAAGCGAACACGTAATTAAAAGGAGATCAATAGCCATAGCTCATATGTTACGCAAGAAAAATAAATGAATGAATAAGTAGAAATAATAAAAGTATGGCTCAGTCATATCATGTACAGCCAAGAAATTTCCCTAAGGTTGGCCAGACCTGCCAGAATTTTCTAGATTTATGTAGCAGGTCTTGTGTTAGCTTTTCCAATGATACCATTTTTGTGTGAAACATGAATAAGGGAATTACCAAAAAATAAATAAATAAGATAAAAACTAAATAATATCTCTATAAACATAATTCCCCACACTGATGAAACTACTTTGATATCAACACGTGACATGACAATGGATTTTTTTTTTTTTTTATGGNAAAAAAAAAAAAAAAAGTATTGTTTTTTTTGTAATACCCTGTCCTAGTTCACATACTTCAGAAATCCAATCTGAGTGTAGAGCATCATCCCATGGCGGCAAATGAGAGTCAAGTGAAAGTCCACTTGATCTCCCCGGCTGTTTGTCGTCTTATTTACACATTGTGTTCTATACTTGCAGTAAGTACACTTCAAAGTGTTGGTGTGTGTAAGTGAGATGTACGACTGCGTAACTCTTTTGTATCTCAAGTAACTGCAGTAAATCCCAGGCTGAAACATTTGTGGTAACTCATTAGTCATCAGTGGTAACAGAAAGCACCATGTAAACAAGACTGGATGTCCCTTCATGTTCACACAAACCCAGCTGAGCATGTGTACATACATACATACACACACACACACACACACTTTGACATGCCTAAGATTACCTACTATTACTTTTATCTTCAGTATAAAACTTACCAGTAATTGTTTAAGAAAAATATCCTGCCCCAATTCCACAGTTGTTGCAACTTTTTCATTAAAACCAAATTTGTTGGAAATTTTGCCAAAATTTTCTGATTATGTTATGTGTTTATGCAAAAATAATAATAACAATAATAATAAATATTGCATAATATATTGCTGAGTTTTATACTTATTAATTTTTGCTAATGTTGTTAAAGCTTGCAGTATTTTATACTTAGTCACCAGTACAACATTGTTACATTTTTGTATCCTCATCAATAAGGTTAGAGGGTAATATGCTAGCTTGGTGGTTAGCACTGTTGCCTCACAGCAAGAACGTTCTGGGTTCAAATCCGACTAGGTATGGGTATGGATGACAGATTTGAATATCATTGTCACAAAAATACCTTTAAAGACCTTCAGTATCAGTCAATTTGAGAATTGATTGATAGGTCTTAATTTTAGGTTTTAATTTTGATTTTTGGTGGTGGAGGATTTATGGCGGCGCGCAGGTTCTCAGCGGCTCTAGGCTTCAGAGCTCTAATCTCGTTGTACTAGTACAATGACAATAAAGTCTGATTCTGATTCTGGAGAGACCCTTTTGTTGATGCTCGGATCACAGCTTTCGCCTTTATTTCCCCACGTTTATCTGTTTTCTGCTCTCTGTAAACACTCATTTGTTTCTCTAAGTGCATCAATATCGACTTCCTTTACCGGCTGTTGTGCTTCGTCGGTGAAACTGTAATCGCCTTGTTGCACTTTGTTTCAGTGTGAATGTCAGTTTGGTTGATTTGCCGATATGTATTTGTTATCACTCTGTGCTCTCTCGGTTCCATCTTGCTCCCAAGAGAAACAGGCTTTTGTTATCAACCGGCTCGACCTTGGTTTCTCTCTCCTCCTACTCTGTGCGGCTACCAGCATGTTTGCAGCAAATGATAATTGCGCTTTAAAATATGAAACAGGTGCCGTAAGAAAATATGGTAAGGCAGTGACAGGTAATGATGAGAGTGGAAGAAGAAGCCCACACACTGCATTTTACCACCTTAGTGGGTTAATCATCACTTTTTTTTTTTTTTTTTTTTTTTTTTAGGCAAATATCATCATAGAAACCCAAAGGTGACATTCAACTGAATAATTAAATCCATCCAGTCTAACATTACCTTCTATATTCCAAACACATCTCTGCAGCCTGAGCTGGAGTTAATGCATGAGCTGTGTGTGTGTGTGTGAGAACTATGTGTGTGTGTCCAGACTCGGGAGTAAATCTGAGTAAATCATGACATCATTGCCCCCAGGGTGTCTGACAAAAGAGCTTCTAGAAAAAGAGAGGAGCTGTAGTGACGCAGGACATCCTCGCATCACAGAGACAGATTTTACACATGGGCTTTTATGAAAATTCTGATCAGTACATTGAATAATAGAACCAAAATGTGTTGTAATCTGATAATTTGTGGCTGGCCTTTTTATTTATTTATTTTTTATTTCATTATTCTTTTATTTATTTGTCTATTTTATTTTATTTTATGGAAAAGTTTACCACTTCATTACTATTTTTACTATTTTTTTTCTAACTTCAAAAAAAATTATATTGCATATTTTTAGTCTTATAGTAACAGTAATGTTAATAAAAATATTTTATTTTTAGCATCTTTCATGCAACCCAAGAACATTGTGTAGTAGTAGAGTGTAAAGATGCATCAATGCTGCATTGATGATTGATGCATTTTGCGCAAAATAATCGATTATAACGTGTTGAATTGATGATTTGATGCATCGGGATGCAGCAATTCTTAAGGTAGCTATTTAACTGCACCGATCCGACATGTTGTAATCGATAATTGATTATTTTGCGCAAAATTAAACATTAAAAATAATCCTCCTTGAAACACTTTCCTCTTTAAAACAT
The DNA here is from genome assembly GCA_014773175.1 of Lucifuga dentata. Lineage (NCBI taxonomy): Eukaryota > Metazoa > Chordata > Actinopteri > Ophidiiformes > Bythitidae > Lucifuga > Lucifuga dentata. The sequence goes on along the minus strand of VXCM01003702.1, from coordinate 30,968 downwards.
ATCGGTACTTCCACGTTGCTCCTGCGTACGCTGCAGTTCCTTCAGTGTAGACAAAGTGATGAGCGGCTGCTGATGAATTCCACGTCAGCTGCAGAAACATTTTCTAAAGACGGTGAACAGAAAAACGCTGGAAAATATGCAAATCTCTGCTGCTGGATGGAGAGACTGTTTCGTGAGATAGGATTCCTCTCACGCTGAAGTTTAGCAAAACAGAGCGCATTCAGTCAGAGACATTCTACATGTTTATATGCATGCTGTATTCCAATTATTTGTGTGTATTACTATTCAGGCAGTAATGTGAATAATACCTTTAAATGATGGAATTAATAGGATTCTGCGGTTCACAGAATATACGTAATACTCTCCGTAATCGTTGTAAGAGGGAGAGTTCGCCAGGTGACACAAAGCATGTTCAGTAAAGTAAAAACAAAAGAAAAAAATAATCAAATCGAAATCATAANGTGACACAAAGCATGTTCAGTAAAGTAAAAACAAAAGAAAAAAATAATCAAATCGAAATCATAATAATCAAATCAAAATAATCAAATCCAATCGTGGTGAAAACTACGGACTTCCTGATACATCCTTTCCTTTCCTAAATGATTGTAAACTTCAATTCGCCTTGGAGACGACAATTTACACCCATACTTTTGAATATTAAATATTCATGTTTTCCTTCTGTATGGTTCAATAGTTGGCATTTTTGACTATTCATACAGGCTGGCTTGTTGTCCTTGTTTATAATAATAATAAAAGTTAATGTTCTGATATTCTACTTTGGAGTATTAAATATTGGTTGTATTACATTAATAGTGTGTAATTAAGTTCCGTGGTCAAATTCCTAAAACATTTTCAGTGAAGTTAAAAAAGTTTTGAATTTAGATGATAGTCGAATAATCGAATCAAATCATGGTAGAAATTAAAGATTTGTGATGCATTGATTCATTCCTTAAATAATCGTAATGAATGGAATTGCCATGGAGATGATGATTTACACCCCTATGTATTAGATTGTAAAATTGAAATTTCTTTATAACATCTAAACAGACAAAAAAAAAAAAAAAAAAAAAAAAAAAAAAAAAAAAACAGCATTAGAGCAGTGAAGAAGCATTTGGAGCAGATTGTTTTCTTGGGAGTTTCCTTCTTAACTGAGATTTCTTTGCAAACAGAGTGACTCAGAAATTTCATTTTCACTGATGCCCAAGTTCAGACTGTCGGCATCGATCCACACTTACTTCACCAGTCAGCACACCGTGTTTGCAGAACCAGTGGAATAAGCTGGAAATCTGCTGCCACCTTCTACCGCTCCCTGTGGATTTATCATGTTAATAAATATCCTTTGACCTCCATAACCAGCAACGCTGTCTGTCCCTGCAGTCGGCTATTTAGGTCTCCCATAAGAGGATTCAGTCGCACTCCCCCAATAAGCACAGATCCATCCCCTCCCCCCCATCCTCCCTCCTCTTTCTCTTTTCTAAAAGAAAAAAAAAAAACTCTCCCACTTCCTGTGCACGAGCAATTTGCTGAGAAGATGTCAGTCTTCCGTGGAAGTGGGTCAAAGCGTTGATTAGTGCCTTTTAACAGAAAAAAAAAAACAAACAAACCAGTTTGCAGCCGGGAGATAAGCAGATAATTTATGGCCGTTATCAGTGCCCTAATTAGCATTTACTGGCAGAAACGGTATGTTGTTAGCATTGCAGTATTACGTAATGTGTCTGTGCAGGTCGACATGATAAAGTGATGATCTCAGTCGTCTGATGAGCTGGAGTCACATGAGCCCCTTTCAGACATGGAATCTGTTAAAGAACCTTGGCGATTTTGCCTGTTTAAGCCGTAAATACTATCTGCATACACATTACACTACTGACCAATAATTTCCAAAACATAAAACCGTAGTTTAGTTTTCCTGTTATGTAGCAAATTTTCAAATCTTTCGAAGTCAAACGTTCAGGTGATACACCCACCTTCAATATTCAATGTTCAGTATTTCGTCTTATAACACTTACGCACAATTACAGAAGGCACTGTCATTTTAATTTCTTGGTAAAAGTGTCTTCTCCTGGGTCTATATTCCTATTCCTGTATTCCTTGCAGAGAAATGTAGTCTGTTCAGCTCCGTGTTGGATCGAGTGAATAATGTTAATTCGGTAAAAAAAAACATAAAAAAATAGATGTGTTTGCTGTGATGGATTACATATCTCAAGCACATTTCAAGTCTCTACAAGTTGATTTAGAGTTGATTTTATTTTAATAGATAATGGAACGAACTGAAACCAATGGCAGTCTGAAAGGTAGGAAAACAATTCTGAAACTTACCATTAAAGTGTATTTTTTGGGAAATGTTTGTCAATAGCATAACCTGTATACAGATTATATACTGTATATTGGGCTCAAATATTCATGATCGCCAGTATGTTCCTTCAGATGTAGGAAAAGTGAGAGGGACTAATTGTTGGCAGAGCTTTAAGATTTAATGAAGGTAGTAAGTGTAGTGTCAGGTTTCCTGGCTGTCCTGTTGTACAGATTAAAGGCTGCGACCTTTGTGCCTTTTGGAAGACCAAACAGGAAGAATTTACAATGCTGGAATAGCTAAATGACAGCATTTGCATGGTAGCTAGCATTTGGGCCATCTAAATCTTTGGGGTACAACATCAAATTTGAATTCTTGAAAACTACATATTGCTTCAGACGGCAGAACATGAGAACAAAGCGCTTTTGCTGTGGGTAATCAAAGGTTTCTTGACCTTCATCCTGTACACCTAACCCTCTTTGGTTTTCGATCAGTCGATAAATGTATAGATTGCCTTGCTTTTGGTTCAGAACTAGTTTGGGTCGTGTTCACGTGTGTGGGATCGGACTGAGAACATCTTCTCGAAACAGTCTAGATGGGGTAGTTTAAGTTTGCACCCATCTGCGACTGCTAAGTTCACATCTGCCCATAAGAAATGCGTGAAGGGAACAAACCCTAGTTAATTGAACTGGACCAAACCATAAAGTCAGAAAATGATTCCAGCAAATGACATCAAAATTGGCCCCTACATTTTTGTACAACTATCCAGTTGGGCCCAAAAATTAATCAGTCATTTATCAACTCAGTAAGGGCAGTCATTGCAATTTTTTGACCCCCATTTATTCCATTGATAAAAATCCAGCAATGAACGTCAGGGAAAACAAAAAAAAAAGAAAGAAAAAAAAACAGCTTCATGCATTTGNAGCAATGAACGTCAGGGAAAACAAAAAAAAAAGAAAGAAAAAAAAACAGCTTCATGCATTTGATTCAGTCCTGTCTCATCACACAAACTACTGTACCTTTGGGATTTCTTGCATCTGATTATCTTGGAATGAATGGACGACATCTGGGAGTTGAGCGTAGTTGAGGAATGTTGATCGACCTTTCCTAATCTCATTAATGCTCCTGACCCAGTTTATGATGAAGTAAGTCCCAGTGGTGATAAACACACAATTCTTGCTTTGTCTGGGATTCTCTGTCAGCTTCTTGTTTTGTCTGAGGGATCGAGGGCTTCTTCCCTCTGCATTGTTCTTGTGAAGGAGACTTTAAACAAAAAAAAAAAAAGCCTGTAGCTCCTTTGTGTTTGATGCCGTTAGCTGAAACTGAGCTCAGAATGACCATAAATGAGGAACTTTCATTATCAACTCAACTTCCCCACATGATCATTTCCACCAGCTGACTCATTGTTTCCACATACTGATGAGATCAAGTTAAACATAATATTTTATCCCACACTTGTACTTTTTCTCTGGTAATGAGTCTTTTAAAATCCAAAACTGTCCTTTTAAATTAGACCTAAATTCATAGGTCTAATTGAAGAGTTTCTTATTAACAAAAAAGGGGGAATTTGTCAGCTGATCATAGCCGAAAATTAAGGCTTATGCTCTGTTCCAGGAAGCAAGTTTATTAGTATTCTTCTCACGTAATCTTTCATATTGACACACTTTCATGAGTGTCAGTGCAAAAGATCAAAAGCACGAAATGTGATTTTTTTTTTTTTTTTTTTTTTAAATAATAAAACCCCTTCATCATTGCCTTAAAGTAAAGAAGTTCATGTTTGAATAAAGCTAATGACAGAGCAAACAGGTAATGTGTAACTAGCAGAGCATATTTGCAGAGGAAAATGTGCCCTGAAGGATGAAATTCCTGCAGAGGGAGAGGTGGAAGAGCTGGAATGCCATCAATGAAGTCAATAAACTCAGATGAGAACAGGTCCAAAGGGGGAAAATGATCCTTTAAATATTTCTTTAGGGAACTGAAGGATGTTACTGAGGAATCACCAAATAATGCAAATCAAAGATTAAAAAAAAAAAAAAAAGNTAAAAAAAAAAAAAAAAGGCATAAGTTTGACTTGATCAACTCTTCTGGGAAGTTCTGCTGGCCAAATGCAGTAAAAGCAGGATAGCCTGAGAAAATGCACAATGGCAAAAACAGATAGTGATCTGCACTCACCCTCATGGATTGTTTGTTACTTATCGGCAACACACCCACTCCTTCTCACCCCCTCCCCATTTTAACCCACATCAGGAAACCACAACTGATACAAAAAAAACCCACTTTGATACAGAAAACCCACCAGTCACTTAGAGGTTCCCAGGCTTAGAAATGCTATCGATCATGTCCCCCATCTCGTTTCTGTTTTTCCATGAGTCTGACTGCGTTTGGCCGTGTGTGAAAATGTAACGAGCTGCACCAGGATCAATTTAGTCTGGGCTCGTTCCCACTGAACAGACTCCAGTTTAGCTGGCAAGAAATCCAGACGGCTGCTAAGTCAAAGCTCACATTCGATTAGTTCCTCTCTTGCTACAGTTAGTCAGCATGCTGGAAGCCATGAAAGTTTCGTGTTTGGTTCTGTCTGTGTTGCGGAGGCTTGCGTTTGCTTTTCAAAGGTGCAGCTTAGCGCTGGCGTTTGGACACGTTGGAAGTTGTCGGCCTCATGAAGTCAAAAGCTACATTTTGGCAAGATTTTTTTAGTCTCACTGGGAATAGATTGAACCTAGCAACTTGATGCTGGAGAAATCAGAGAATTAGAGGAATATGGGAGATATGTTTTCTAGTAACAAGTAATATTCAGAACATTTGGACTAAGTATTTCCTTATGTATAAAGACAAATGGCCTCTGATGCGTGGTAGGAAGCTATAGTGGATAATGGATTTATTGTCTTAAGATACAGTAACTGAACAAAACCTTATGTTGGGCAGAAAAGTTTAAAATCTCTAAGTGCATAATTAGATTTAAGTGGGGCACAAAATAAACAGTCGGCGCTATAAAATCAACCCTAACCCTAACCCAGGTTCCTTTCTTTTATTTTGGTCTACTTCACCCTTATGCTGTTGGATCTTTAAATCCCTCCAGCAGCTCACAGGGGTTTGTCATATGTGGGTGAATATAGGGTGGAATGGCATTCCCCCCCCCATGAATGAGGCAGATGGCTGGAAAAGTACATAAATGGATGTTAGCGTGTGTGGCTGAAGGGCAACGCGCCGTTTTGTGTGCTGCAGATTTTAGTTGTTGTTTTTGCTGCCAGCCGAGTTCCTACCCCAACCCCCAACCCCCACCCCCCCAGCAGTGCCCATAACAGCCCTGCCGGTTTGGCGAGCACAGCCATCTGCCACTTGGAAAGTGTGTGTGTGTGTGTGTGTGTGTGTGTGTGTGTGTGCCAGCACAGGAACCAGCATGGGTGTGGGCCACTGAGTGGTCACACAGTTTGTGAACATGAGCACTTCTTTGAAAATTTCCCTAATTTTGTCTACAGCACCAAATTTCAAAATAAGTAAGAATATATTGATGCACTGATTGCATGTTGCCTGATTTAAATCATCATGCTGTTCATTTTTTACAGTGACTGTATTTAATCTAGTTCAAGTTCTTGTGCTGCTTTGTCTTCAGATAAAATGAAATTGTGATGCAATAAAGATGTGGGCTTATTTTGTGAATGATACAAAGGAGCAATGTAGAAAAATGCTTTTATTTAGCAAATGAAGGGATCTGTCTGTCTGACTGACTGCGTAATTCAATGTAAAAATGTTGAGTTAATGCTTGGTTTTACTAGGGGCTGGGCCATCTTTTATGTAATCCTCTGTCTTCTGTCACAGTTGCGTGTGTGTGTGTGTGTGTGGGGGCATTATCAAACGAGTTTCATTTCCTCAGAAAGTGCGAGAGAGAGAAAGAGAGAGAGAGTTTGCACCGTAGGCCTTGAAGCTCAGTTCTGAATCATTCTATAATTTATATTTAATCTTTTTGCTCACCTGCTAATGTCAGTAGGATGTAATACTCAGAGATGTCAAGAAGATGTTTGTGTAAAGTAATGCGTGTTTTGAATATTTTTAGACCACAGCAAAAAGTTTGAAGGTTTGGTGTTTGTCCAACATGAATTAAACACTTACATATTAAACACAACCTTTAACCTGTTGAGCCAAAGTAATCCATCTCAAAAGCAAGGCTAAATGTAGATTTAAAACCGCTTTTAACCCTGATTAAAATCTACTAAGTTAAATTCTAATAAAACAGCTGTAGGAAGTGCTGATTATGCATATAGAAATTGAAAATGATCCGCTCTTTCTGTCTGCAACTGTGCTTCGCCGCTTTGCCTCAGTACCTGTGCTGACTTGTTTCTGTTGGAAAAAGAAAAGCAGGTGGCTGTAAATTTAGCAAAAAAAATAAAAGTGACTCCATGCAGCTTTTTGGTGTTCATTCACATATATAACTAAAATAACATTCATTACTGATTTGACTGCAAACCTGCACCAAAACAAGCCTAGAGACAAAATGTGTCTTGTGCTTGTAAAGGTTTTTTTTTTTTTTTTTTNTTTTTTTTTTTTTTTTTTCTTTTTTGATCACAGACTTCTGTGGGGAAATTCATCTTCTACATTTGATCCATCCAGACTTTTAGGAGCTACTGTAGCTATATAGTGCTAAAGCTAAAAACAAAATTCCCAGATTCATCTTTGGATCCAGATCTTTCCCATGCCCCACCCTTCTGCCAAGTTTCATCAAAATCATTTCAGAAATATTTAAGTAAAGGCTCCTAAGTGACTATATAAGTTTCGCGCACGTCACAGTGTACGAAATCCAACTGTATGAGATAGAGTTTGATTCACATCAGATTTTGAGATAAATGCCTGGCACGCTGCAGCGAGCAGGAAAAAGACTAAAGACAGGGAGCTACAGAACTGCACCTCCCCCCCAGCACACACACACACACTTTAATATACATATACATATATATAAATATATATATATATATATACACACATATAGCAGCACAGCAACATTCTTGCGACATTTCATGCCGTTTTCCTATTGGTTGTTTTGGGTCACAGCAAGAGTCACACTGAGATTTTGGTCCTAAGTTTCTGACGCGCATAATTTTGTTTACAGGACGTCTTTGGTTGTAAGAGCGGTGAAATACCACCATCATTTTGGATTACGACCAGAAATTTCTTCATGTTTCTCTCGTGTTTTTTTTTTTTTTTTTTTTAATCTGAAACTGCCTGAAATTGCACACTATGGAGGGGCCTTAATCTTGCTAACAAACAAACAAATAAAGGTGAAACCAACCTCCTAGAAAAAAAACAAAAACAAAACAGCAGTGTGAACACAGAATATTTTTTTTTGCATTAAAGTTTTTTTATTAATTTTCTTTGGAAGGCACGATACATGGCACAAAAAGAAGAAGAAAAATATGAACATGACTTGTTATATACACAGTGAGAGACATATGAATACATTATTATTACCTAACAAATCCAGTAAATCTAACAAAACATAAATAATAATACTAATCTTCCAGATCAGTTATTGTTATATGAGTCCAAAACGTATCCCATAGAGAAATTATATCCATTTCCCCTTTTAATCTATTAAGCATGGACTCATAGGATGCTGTTTCCACCATAGCAGCTACCCATTCTTTCATATGTGGAGCTTTGGTCATTTTCCAATGTCTTAAAATTATTCTAGAGGCTGTAACTACCCCAACCATGATAACTGAAAATGCCCTTTTTGATATGTTCGGCATTTGAGATCTGTGTGAACACAGAATATTAAACATTCAGGTAATTTTGGGGGTGTAATTCAGCTATGACCTCAGGTTTATTTAACCTGTTGCATTATCATCATCACCCTCATCATCAAAGCATTAAGACACGGGTCTGCATGATCCCGCAGGTCAAACAAAATCAACATGGTGGCTCAAACCTGTCGAACCTGAAGCAGGGACGTCTTTATTCAGAACGGCCTTGTTATTTTCATGGAATCGCCCTGATAAAATAACCACCTTCCCTCCACTTTCCATCTGTTGCCACACAATTCAGAGACTGCATTGACAGATTGTTTTTTTTTTTT
>VXCM01003702.1:0-22590 GCA_014773175.1 Lucifuga dentata | reverse complement strand
TTTTTTTTTTTTTTGTTTTTTTTTTACCACTAGAGCTGAATGCACATGACCAGCACCACGGTGATTAATGAAGACATCCTTCTTTGTTAGCTTGCTTGACTTATTTTCATGCTAATCGGTGAATGTTGGGGGGGGGTCCNCCTTCTTTGTTAGCTTGCTTGACTTATTTTCATGCTAATCGGTGAATGTTGGGGGGGGGTCCTTGCATGTATTTTAGCACAATGAGGCCCAAGCTACATGGAATCAGATCTGCTTTGTTAACATGTTGCATTTTATGTCATGTCAGTGACGCAGTCACATGAGTCATTTCATCTTCAGTGACTTGTTTTGGGTTAGCAAGTGAAAGTCAAGCCTGTCAGTCTTTTATCTTAAAACAAGTTATATTTTTAATCCCCAAAGTAGGAAGTAGCGTGATATTGTTGTAGCTCGTTGAATCTCAGCCAAACATAGGAGGTTGGGGTGATGGCAGCCATGCAAGGCCTTTGACTTGAAGGTCAGTTCCAACCAACGTGACTTTGTTTTCTTTTAACTGTGATACTAATCTTTCCCTGTTGTCTAAACTTAACCATACCTTTAAAGGCAGTAGACCGAAAAAACAATTATATGGGTTGTTTTGGAACACATGTATAAAGTATGAGGAACATTAAGAGTGCTTAATGTACTTACCATGTTGAAAGTATGAAGGTTTCTCAGTAAACCTGCAGTGAATAAACCTAATAAATAAATAAAATGATAGTGAACTGACTGTTTGCTCTCTTCTTTCCACAGCCATCAAGGTGAACTGTCAGGGATCATGTGGGATCTCCAACAAAATGAACGACACCTCCTGCACTCTGGAGGAGCAATACTTCAACAGCACGTTGTCCGTTGCTGACAAAGGTGATGACACACTCGATGTAATCTTGTAACTTTCCTCAATACAGCACGGCAAATGATTCAGGTTCGTGAATGGACGCCTTAATTTTCAGGTGTTACATTTTTACTGTATGACGTAAGGGACCGTACCAGTGTTTTTGCATGTCTTTCTTTCCCCATTTATTACAAATTGTAGCTGCTGTAGTAGCAGTTGTTCAAAGCGTACCATAGTTTTTATGATTTATCAGCAGAGACTTGAAACTTACTTCAGGTAATTAATCCAAATCACTGAACTTTACGGCTTTTAATGTTGTCAAAGTTTCCAGTAACTACTTGAAAGTGCAGTTTGATTTTAAAAAGCCTGCTTTGTCCACAGAACAGCGGTTCTCAAACTGTGGTACATGTACCATTGGTGATCCTTGAAGCGCCCCCTGGTGGTAATTATATTAAAAATTATTCTCAAACAAGAAGGCACTCCAGGAGTGTATATGTCTGCCAAGGCCAACAAAATCCCCAATAAAAAATTTGTCATAAAAAATAAGCCACCTTGCTAAATTTCATTATCAGTCCATTGCAATTGATTTTTTACGTGTTGAGCTTTCCTGTTTCGACCTGGAAGCACAGGGGATCTGTGTTTATTGTTTATTACCAAAGACAGTAACAGTTGAAACTTCTGGTAAATGAACTGGTGATATCCGTGTATGTGAGGCTGCTGGTGCAATGGAGATCAGGATGTTAAAAAACGTTAAAACGTTAATAAAAACGTTCACCCACGTGGTGAAGTGGAGAAAAATGGAAGTCCTCGCTACTCGGTTCTTCTTGTCCCCTGACTTGTGACTTTCTTGGTATTCATGAAGGTTGTTTCTGCCTCAGGTGGTGAAATTTGTTGCGTTGCTCTCTAACATCGCGTGCTGACATGGTGTGTGCATGTGAAACATCTTTCATAGAACACTGTCCTAACCTGCTCATCAATGTCAAAACAGCAATGTTTGACACAAGTAAGGGCTTCTACCTTTCACCTCTTTATAAGGGGAAAGTTTTGTTAACGGGCTTCAGCTTACAATGAATTAAATTGTAACAGGAGCTTTTTGCAGCACTGCAGTCACGAGTTAAAACCTCAGTGAGCTCGAGTAACAGCCTGCCACTCTGTGTGCTTCCTCTTGGAAGGGAGATGTGGTCATCAGTACCTGATTTGGATGCTGGATCATGCGCTTCAGAGACCAGAGGTTTATTTGTTACATTGTCACCCTGCCCTGAAACACCAAGGTGCAGCTTGGTCCTGCAGAAATGAAAGCTTAGAGGAGCTGCTGTTACCAACATGATTTTCCGCGCAATCATGTGCTGCTGATACCATCTAGGGCGGGAAGATGAAATGTGCTGTACACTTGTGAAATCTGATGAGAATGCAAATTGCAAAATGTGGATTGTTCATTTACCGCAGTGGTTATTGCACCACTGAGGTGGTCAGTGTTTCACTCCAGGTCTCATTCTCTGGACTGTGTGTCTCCAGACTTTGAATAGAGGAAGCTAACAGAAGAGAAGAGGCTAAACAAACAGGAAATACCCAAGATCCTTTGCTGTATATGTTACATCATGCCTATAATGAAGCCGCTGCTCAGTAGAATGAGGATGTCATCAGGGCCGCTTGTTCCAGAAATTATTGTTGCTTATTGCTGTTCCCATACATAGGCGCAACTTGGGTGGCCCGCCCATGTTTCTGAAGACCCGCCCAGGTTTCGCTGGATGACCCAGTCTTAGAAACAGTACATCTCTGACACTACTGTCACACACACTGAAAGAAACATGCCCACACGTAGGCTGTACTTGGATGGCTCCAAGAAAGCGAAAGTGGAGAAAGTGGAGAAAGTGAGAAAGCGAAGTAAGGTTATCACCAAACCCATCCATCACACACTGCACCAGCCACCTCCACAAGTAAATTTTAAACCTGTGGGAAACACTGTCTTGTAATGTTAGATTGCAATGTTTTCTTCTGGGACACAGTGTTGGTGCAGGTGGAAGGTCTTACCCAACATCCAGAGTCTGATTCCCAAGTACCTGGGATCTGATGGTACCTCCAACTTGGTTGTATGTCATAGAAACACAATTGGCCATGTTGGCAGGTTGGCAGATGGTTCTTATTCTTGTTGATACACTCGCAATTCCCAGTGTGAGAACATGCACGGAGAGAAATGGTGAGGTAGCCTGAACATTCCACACGAGACCCTCCCAGTCAAGCTCAACTCCCCCAAACCTGATTCTTCTGAAAAATGGGCAAAACTCTAAAATGAATATAAAAATATAAACTTTTCTTTTAATAATAACCTCTGAGTTCTTAAACACAGAAACAGGAGTCTCGTGGATAATTTAACAACACCACTCGGTCAGAAATATAAACATTATTTCTGAGAAATCCTGTTTTTTTCTGTTGGATTGGCATGACAGACGGCTCTGAATAACCATGAGCTTCAGCCCAGAAGTGTGAATCACAGTTGTAGTAAACTCAGAAGGCTTTGTCATTGTTGTCAGAAACAAAACACTGCACGATATCACACCAGAATTGATCCAGAATCGGGACGTAAATTCATTTAAACTGCCATGTTTGACTCCAAATGTGGCCCATCATAAACTTTTAAGCTCTGTGACTGGATGTTACCAGTAGCAGTGCTTCTTGGGAGTTGTTGTTGACTTCTTTTCTAGCATTTTTATCTACATTGTCATGTACCTCTGACATTTTATGGATGAAAAAGAGGTTTTTTGTTTTTTTTTCTTTTCTTTCACTGTTTGAAGTTTGAGCACCCAAAATAACTCATCCCACTTCACCACTCTACACACTTACATTAACTCTGCGTGATTGTGTGTGAAGGAGCACCTTGGTCACTGAAAGACATCGAAATACCCAAAGAATCTGTGAAATGAGAACAATCGTAGCATCATAGGTTTTTGCATCTCAGTGCACGTGCAAAACACACACTATATATACTGGATACAAGAAGCACAAGCCACACTCCAAGCACAGGAAGACATCAATAATTCATTACACATCCTCCTCCCTCAGCTCCTCTTTATCTCTGCCATGTTTCCAAAGCCCATTCTCTTCCCAAAATGGGCTGCTGCGTCCCACAGGGCCACACAGCTCAGGGACAGCTCGACAGGAAGGACAACAGCACGTGATCAAACACACACACACACACACACACATGCACACGCTTGCTGTGGCTTACTGATAATGTATATGCGAATGCCATGCATTCTTGGACGTTAGAGGGATGAAGACGATGATGTCAGCTTTAGCTCTTCCGTTACTGTTGTCCAAGCTTAACGACTGTCAGGAGAAACGGATCTCCCAAACGCCGCCTGATTTATGATTGCGGTGCCGCCGAAGGCTGGTTTTAGAAAAACGACAGCTTTATATTCAGCCCAGACGAACAGCGTAGCATTTTCTGTATTTTCACTATTCATTTATAAATTAAATACTTAACAAATTTTTACTTAGCACGACGTCTGAAAATGACTTGAAATCCAAGTTTTACATAAAAATCCAAGTTTTAAGTAAAACTAATCCAATATTGGAGCATCTGAAAGCATGACAATGTGACAGTTGCATAGCATAAATCAGCGAGTAAATGACTGTATTTCATTCACATATTCAGTTTTCAAAAACTCTGCAGGTCATTCGACAGAAGTTACTGCTGCTTAAAATTTTGTATCCCGTTTGTATGAAGAATATACTATCAGCTGCACAGTTACGTCGATTTTTATCCGGTTTTACCAGGTGCATCTGTTCTTGATAGCAGCTGGCATATCTAGTACAAAGCAATATATATATATATATATGAATGTGTTATGTGAAAATCTAAAATAATTGAAAATGGAGAAATGATTATGGATATGAAATCCAGCTGATTATAAAGCATAAAGCATACAAAGATTATCAGTTGTCACTTTTGTTTGATTTAAAGGTGTTGCACCTCGGTTGAAGGAATAGAGTTATACCTTGTGAAATGGCTTAAAAAATATACTTTAATATAAAGCAAACAGGATAGCAGAACTTTTCAGGATTTTGGAAATATCTTTAACATGTAACTTTCAATAAACCGCCACCTGGGTTTTGAAAACTACTCTTTTAGTTTTAAAAATAAGACATACCTGCATTCAGCATCCAACATGAGCAACCAATCAGAAAAACACATCTGAAACAATGCAGGCTGCAAAATTATTAAAACATATAGTTAAATAAAACAATTTTTTGTATATATTTTACAATATTAAAATAAGGACCACTGAACTGAAACACTGAATCTCATTTAAAATACAGTACAATTTATCTGGACGTAAATCTGACTCATAATCATAAGTCTCGCATGTAAAAATGAGTTGAGGCACACTCAGGCTAAATTAGCTTTAAGGCTCTATATCCAGGAAGGAGTTTTTATTTAACTACTCCTTTACATTTTTTCCCCATGTTTCTTTCTTTGATTGTTTTTCCATCAGTAGATACAGTATTTCACCTTAGCTCACTCAGTTTGTCTCTGGAGCCAAGAAAGGAGAAAGAGGAGGAGGTTGTTTTTTTTTGGAGTGTGTTGGACCTGCCCAGCTCTTTCTGATGGCATCAGAATCTGTGCTTCCTCAAGCAGTAAACATGATGCAAATGAGCACACCGTCAGTCTGAATGTTTCCACTCAGGAAACTGAGACCAACGGAAAGAAAAGTTGTGGCCATCCTTAATGAGGTGAGACATGTTGCTGTCTGGAAGAATTTAATTGGGCTGTCAGCTCCCATAGAGAATTAACAACCCGATTTGCTCAAGGTTCTCTCAGTCTGTAGAGCAATGGAACAGCCTTTAATGCTGGGTTATCATCTTTTTATTTTAATTAAAGTGAAAAGGTTTGAGAAATTCTCTTCACGATATGCAGCAAAAAGCCCCAGCTTGGGTCATTTGAATGAGATGCTAATTACTCATTACAGATTTATGTATAATGCATGAAGTAAATCAGTTTTGGATGCCACAATTGTTTAGAAGTTGAGTATATATACAGTATATAAGTATGTAGTAATATGTAAATATATGAAAAGGGACATTTTATACAGATCTCCATGTTTTTTGATTTTCATTTAGCTGTCTATTTTGAAAACTTTGCAATGCTTTAATGTGCAAAAAACAAAACAAAAAAAAAAAACATCAATCCACTTTTACTGTACGATGCTGTGACACTGCTGTACACAATANCAAAAAAAAAAAACATCAATCCACTTTTACTGTACGATGCTGTGACACTGCTGTACACAATAAGTGAAAACAGGTCTTTTACTGTCTCTTTAAGGCCCACTCCCAGAAAGGCCACTCTGTTCTGATTGGCTGGGGGCCTTGCTCCCTCGTCTCATACTTCATGGGTGTGTTTAATCAGGTGTGAGGAAGGATAAATTCACACGTGCTACATGTTAACATAAACATATTCTTCTACAAATCAATCAAAAATGAACCTTATAGGGCGGTTTAGGACCTGTGGCTTTGTGGTTTTATCTTACTGGATGTATTTCTCCTGAATCAGCCATGTCAGCTGTGTCACTTCCTGTCTAAGTCCGTCACCAATCAGGGTTGTATCATCTGTCAACTTGAGAAATTTAACATAGGGGTACATGGAGCTGCAGTGCATAAATACACCTTAATAATCAGGGAAAATAACTACATTTCACATTCACACAATTCATTCTTAGAATATATATAGTTTAACTCCATTTGTTGTATTTAAACAAACCCATGTTATTTCAAAGCACTTTGTGTTAAGCTCCCAACATGACACATAGAGTATTTCCATTGGTTTTTCCTTTAATTTGTCACCTGTCTGTGTACTTGTTTTTAGTGGGTGTGTATGATTTCCTTTACATCTAATACTCCATCTAAAATCTGTATAGTTAAGTATACATGGCACATACTGTACATATTAAAAACAAACTGATACATACTAATATGAGTCTGTCATCCCGTCCTTTAGGATTCAGAGTATTTTGCTATTTTTCCTCCAAATGTCTTTCATTAATTTTTGAGTACATGTACAAAAAGAACACAACATGAGATATCACAAATGTAAAACAATGTGCCATTGTTCCATACCACCCACACCTTGCCTCCACCCAACCACACCGATGCCTGTTTTTCAAGGCCTCTTTTATTTACAGACTTAGCAAGAAATGGCAGAAAGTAGACTCATATCTACCTCTAATGTTTGAGCCGTAAATGTTGGAATAGAGGAGCATGCTACGCTTTGTCTCAGGTTGATCGCTGCTTGTAAATCATTGATTAACTTTGCTGAGAAAACGGTCTGACTTTGCGCCCAGTAACTTATCATGCCAGTGTGTATGATCAGTTTCGGTTGTCAGTTTCATTCACTACAGCTGGGCGTCAGCTGGGCTCCGTTCAAACAATGACGCCTGTTTGACTCCGAAACTCCATCCTGCTGGGAAAGCAGGAGAGCCCCACAGGCTCGCCGCCTCACCCGCAGATCTGTGTTAGTGTTTACCAAGGGCTGTGTGAAGCTCAAATAAACACACACACACTCACTCACTCTCTCTCACACTCACACAAACAACCCTATTGTTGGGATTTGCCATTGTAGCAACACTTGGAGAGACAGAAAGAAGCTCTAAGAACATTTACTCCAAAGCTGGGCTAAAGTATTAGGACTTGGACTAGGACTTGAGTCGTACCATTTTGGGAGACTTTGTACTGTTACTTTACTACAGTTCCATCCACAGAGGGAAATACTGTAAATTTTACTCCATTATTTAGACTCTGTGTTCGGCATGAGATAAACTGATAACTATCATGAATATATATTTTTTTCTTTCTTTCTTTCTTTCTTTCTTTCTTTCTTTCTTTCTTTCTTTCTTTCTTTCCTTCACTTTCTTCTTCCTTGCTTTCTATCTTTCTTTTCTCCATTCTGCCTTCCCTTTCTCCCTTCCTTTTTATCTTTCCTTCCCACGCAACACCAAAACTAATCTCAACAATTCTTCACTCTGAGTACTTTTACTTTTCATACTACAGTGCGGTTTTACTATTAATACTTGTATACTTTCACTTACGTACAAATATGAATACAGGATTTTATTAGTAATGTGGGATTTTTCCACTATTTTATTGCTATTTTTACTTAAGTTAGCAACATAAACCCTCTTTCACTGCTTACTTGTAATTGTACGTGAGTTAATGATTACTGATGAACTTTATATCAACTTTCCATCTCATTAACTAATCTGTATCTTTTATAGGAATCCTGGCAGCTGGTGAACACAGTTTTCCGTTCCAGTTTCTTATTCCAGGTGAGTTTGGTGTTATTCCTCTTGTCAACTGATTAAACTTCATTCTTCCATATCGAGACACACCTTAATTGTTTTCTCAGGATATCTGCTTTATCAGAGAACCAGCTGACGTAAAATGAAAGAGCCACACAGGTCTGATAACCGCTGATAACGTGACTTTCCTTTTCCAGTGTGTGTGTGTGTGTGTGTACTGAAAAGTGTTCAGCCCAAAAGCTTTTGTCTCCGACTCCAAGTACACACACGCAGATCTGTGATGTGTGACGGCTCAGGACATCATTAACATTTAACCCTGTGGAGTGTAGAGTAATTTTCCTTTTTTTTTTNAAAAAAAAAAAAAAAAAAAAAAATCTAATAAACTTTATTAGCTGAGGTGATGAATTTGGCTTGCGAAATCTTATTGTTTCTGCCAAGCCAGCTAATGGCCTTTTTAAAAAAAATGCTTCATTTTTGGAAAAAAAATAAATAAATAAAAATAAAAATCAGTCAACCAATAAATTCTGGAAATAAATCTTTTTAAAATTTGTAGGGAAGACTAGCAGACAAATCTATAATGAAATAAATGAAATATAAAGTTAAAAAAAATAATCAGGAAAGATTTTTATAATCAGTAAAACAAATCTATATCTAAATTTCCTTCTTTTTTCCTTCCCTTTGCTTCCTTTGTTTCTTTCTATTCTATTGTTTAAAAGTCAATTTTTCCTGACGATTATCAAAAATTACGCATCAGCTCTTCTCAGTCTCTCTCTCTCTCTCTCTCTCTCTCTCTCTCTCAAGACTGTCCACAACACTACTTCACCTTTACCAGTAATGTTTGAACATGAGCCCACACAGTGCAGCGTTGTGTGTGTGTGCGGGCTGACTCGAGGGGGGTGTTTGGGGTTATTTTTAGTTCACACTCCTGCTGTGCAATCACTGTTAAATTGCTCTTCATGCTTGCCCTCCTCTTCCTTTGTGCTGCGGAGCTGAAAGCATCAGCACAGGGTGTGTTAACTATCACTTACTGGTAAGTGGCTCAGAGGAGAGCTAAGTGTCTTAGTGCCCCCTGGTGGCAGAGTAGGTGTACTTTGGTACCATTAGGCAAATGAAAACAGCTGAATACACATGATTTCTAAAATATCAGTTATTTGCTTGGTGTTCTGTTAAAGTCTCCTAATAGCTTTTCTGGAAGTCCGCCTGGATAAAGCTTTAGTAAATTCAACTCACAAGATTTTTTTCTTATCATTTTTGGTGACATTACAATCATATTTTAACCAGGAAGTGGTCAGACTTGTAGCTGTGCATCCAGTGAAAGAAAAGATCCACCAGGAGAAGCCACAGAAAGCAGTTTACATTTATGTATTAAAATGTTTTTTTTTTTTCTTGACAAAGATGAAAATTTAAATTTTTACCGTGGTTTACTTTATCTCTGNTGTTTTTTTTTTTTCTTGACAAAGATGAAAATTTAAATTTTTACCGTGGTTTACTTTATCTCTGCTACCCTAATACTTAGAGCACATTTGATGATTTCCTAGAAACTAGAAAGTTCATACAACCATATTCAATTGGTATGTCATTTTCAGCCTGGTTGTCCCGAAATGGGGGCACCAGATTTAAAGGACCATACCGGCGATCGTGAAGGTTTGAGCCCAATAAAAACAACCCGCATACATATTACGCTACTGACAACCAATTCCAAAACATAAAACCCTATTTTAGTTTCCCTATTATTTTTTTCCAGTCCTCTAATTTTTCAAAAATCAAATGTTCAAATGTTTAACACGAGTTGGAAAAAGGTCATTCAGCCAATCTCAGCGATAGTTTCCTCGGCAGATAAATGTAAGAGAAAAACAGGAATGTGGAGGGCTGCTTGTTGAATTGAAGGCATGTGTTCGGAAAGGGCATCAGAATAAGGTTTTTTATCTGAGCTCAAAGAAGCAAACCAGGCTTTATAATCTCTGGTTTTCAGCAGTCTGGAGCAGCAAGGCCTGGCGTGTCTCCAGGGAAAAGCTGCTTCAGTCTGACCAGAGATCTGTTTTCTCCTGCTCTCTGAAACAAGATGACAAACCCGAATCTCCTTAATTCTTACTGACAGCAGCAGACCGAAGACCAATCGAGTGTTAATCATTCCTGTTCAACAATTCATGCATGAATTGAACACAGGATGAGGATGAGAAAGAATAGCTTAAACATAATAGTTGCTTGCTTTATATCGTTTGAAAAAACAAAAAAACGCCTTTCTACATGATTTCCATTCATTCTGCTTTAATATTCAATCAGCTTAACAGATCACAATAAGAGGCTTTATATCTGATGTTCTGTTTGATTCCTCTCCTGGCTGTCTGGCTTCTTTCTCCCCAAAATAGATTTTTTTTTTTTTTTTTTTTTNTTTTATCTCGGCCTCCTTAAATTTCCTACCCTCCCTCCTTCCTCCTCTTCCCCATCCTTTTCTTCAGCCACAAAAACAGACCGTGTCCTTTTCGGTTTAGGACAAACTGTGCAGGAATCAGCCTGAAAGGCTCCTTACATCTTGTGACAGCACAATAAGGGCTGATAGGGATAACTGGAATGGAGTTTGGCGCTGCCTTCCTCCCAGCACTGTCCAATAAAGATAACATGAATTTAATCGCTATCAGTGTAGCCTGATGAACCTTGTTTGCTTTTTTTTTCAAACTGGAAAGTAAAGTATGAAGGAGTCAAATTCATGTTCTGAATGCACCGTTCATCTAAGAGTGTAATTTTGTATGTTGGTGGTGATCAAACAACAATGTAATTTCAGTGGTGGATCAAGCGCCTCAAAGCTATTCTTGAGTAAAAGTTTTTTTTTTTTTTAATTAGTTCATTACAAGTAAAATAACAAAAAAAAAGTACTTTGTTTTTATACAGATTGCAAAATTAAACATCATCCTAACAGGCAAGTCACAACTGTATTTATGTCACAAGATATGTAAATTTACATGACAACACTCAGATTACAACACACAGCAAGATACACACATAAACATCAATGTAAAAGACAACCACATGTTCCCTCGGGATCATTCCTATGTTCCCAGGGTCCTATGTTCCCCAGCTCTATATAGCACAATAGAGCACATAATGGGTTAGGGTCAGAGCTAGGGTTAGGGTTAACACACACTTAATGTGTGTTAACAGATTATTGAACTGGAGAACATAGGACCCTGGGAACATAGATATGCTCCCCTTCTCTCATGGCTACACAGTGGCATAACTTAACGTGTTCTTATATTAATGTTACACAAAACATACTTAGCATTATCAGCAGTTAAAATCAATTAAAGACCAAATTATTAACTTAGCCAGTGACATTTAACAACTTAAATGTGACACATTTAAAATAAATTAGTCTCTCGATTGAGTACCATCGTGCGGTGAAGTGAAAATAAATCTGGCGCGGTGAGAAGAAGGTATTGATATTCCGCTTCTTGTCAATACACTATTTTACGCCACTAACATATGTAGTTAGCATAGCCAGTGACAGCCTAGTGTACGCTTAATGCTAGTCTGCTGTGTCTGGATGTGGAGAATTCACAAGAAACACTCACAAGAAACACTCACCTTCTTACCTTCTCACCCGACAATGCCACTAATCGTCTTTGGTGTCAAAATGAAGCCCATGTCGTCTTTGTTGCACCTTCCTCTCACCAGCTGCTGCTCCGACATCCTTTGAAGGGCCCTTTGGGAAGATTGTTTATCGCGTGAGGGCAGCCATCGACACGCCGCGCTTCTCCAAGGACTACAAAGCCCAGAGGCCCTTCTACCTCCTCAACATGCTCAACCTCAACCAGGTGCCTGACATCGACGTAAGTAGCTGCCGCTTTCTTTTTAGCAACCGGAATGGCTGAATATGGGCCACCAAGCAGTGATTTTACACATACAATATACACATATTTTTTTCTGTGTGCGATTAAAGGACCATACCAATGGCCTTGCATGTTTGAGCCCAGTAAACACTACCCATATACACTTTCTGTTACTAGAAACCATTTTCCAAAACATAAAGCCATGTTTTAGTTCTCGTGTCATTTTGCCAAAACCCCTAATCTTTCAAAATCAAACCTTCAGGTGATACACCTGCCTTAAAACGAAATGCTAATACCTGCACACGATTGTAGAAGATATTTTAATTTCTTGGTAAAATCAGTCTTCTCCTGGGATTATATTCACTGGAAGAGAAATCAATGTTCTTCCGTTGAGCTCCATGTTGGATCTGTTCAATTAAATTACAAAACATGTTTTTATTGATGTCATTTTCGCTGTGATGGATTAGTAATCTCAGCATACAAATTGAATGAACTGAAATGGCAGACTTATTGTAGGAACAATTATTCTAAATTTTACTGCTCCAGTAGTATGATTTTGGGAAATGGCTGCTGGTAATGTAATGCGTATGCAGGTAGTAGTTATTGGGCTCAAACATGCAGAATCAACTGTATGCTCCTTTAAGGCAGAAATGCGAGTAAGACGTATACATGGAAGGAAATAATAGGATCAAATTATTTGCCAAATCTATATATATGATGCATTGCTTTGCATTGTGTTAATTATAACACAATAAGTCGATTACATGTTTGAGTAAATCAGTTTATAATCTTATAATCAGGTCTGTTACTCGTAAGCCAAAGTCAATTTAGCTGATTTCAATCGGATAATTTTGTTTACATATTTAGGGGACAAAAAGTATTAATAGCCTTGATAAGGAGTATAGTGAAATTTTAACATCCTGAAGGGGGCTCTTTTTATTGCCTTTTGTGTTTTTGGCAAAATTGTTTGCCTGGTTGTTATTTAGCAGGATATTTCATTACATAACAGATTTCAATGACATTTGAGTGAACGTTAGCTTGTGAGCCGAGGAAAGAGTGATCGGTTTTTGCAATGATAGCACCATCGTGTGGCTGTTTATAAAGCACTTCAACTATAAGGTGCAGAAGCAATCCTTGATTCCTTGAATATATCATATATCATGAATATATCAGTATAGGCCACGCCCATTTGTGTCCAAATAGAGTTGCTTCCATTGAGAATTTTTTGGGGAAACTGGTTTTTCACCACTTCATGCTAATATACTATATAATTGTCCTGTGATTGGTTGCCCTGTTCTTGCAGGCATGGCCTATGTGACATGGAAACAAGATTTTGTTGACGCATTCACATATCAACTCTGAGCTCTGCTGCAAAATCTGATGGTACTTTGCCCAAAGGCGGAACTGATGCAACATGATGCATTTAAATGGCCATAATTCAGTGCTCATGAATCTGACATAAGTCTTGCACAAATCATCCATCTTGTCAGACATGATTTAGATCATTAGGATTTAAATATAAGCTGCTATTTTTGATGTTTCAGTCCTTTTTTAAACTTTAAAAAAAAAAAAAAGTCTTGTGCTGTACCGGCTGATTAACCCACTGGAATCTAAAATCACATTGACACATTGTTTGCTGATTTCTGGAGACTTTTCTTCATTTTCCAGAATATTCTAGAATCAAGTCGAACATTGACAACTTTTTATAGCTTATTTTCGACTTGTTTTGCTCAGCTCTTTCAGATTACTTTTTTTTTTTTAAGAATGAAATGTTATAATGTAGAGAATGACAGAGAAAAAGGGACTGTAAAATCTGGAAATCTGCATTGCATCATTTTATTTAATCTGTCTTTGTTTTATTAGATTTCATGGTAGATCAGGTTCTGATTCATTTCAGTTACATCCGTGCACTCCCTTCATCTAACGACTTTGAGAGCTTCCTGGTTTTCTAGACATTAGGAATAGATTATCACCATGGCATCAGCTAATGAGGCTACCAGTGTACAACAACATTTAGCCTGCTTCTCTCCCTCTCTCTCTCTCTCTCTCTCNCAGCAACCGAGTTACTCCGTGATCACAAAGAAGTTCAGTTACCTCCTGGTGAAGACGGGGACGCTGATGCTGAAGGCTCGCAGCGACCTGAGGGGCTATGTGCCTGGTCAGGTCATCAAGTTAGCCACCGAGATCCACAACAAGTCTGGAAAGGACACAGGATGCGTGCTGGCCAGCCTCTTACAGGTACCTGCAGGATTACGGGNTTTTTTGTTTTTTTTTTGGAAAGAATTTGAAAGAAATCACCTCAAAACATTTTTACACATTAGAAAGTGACCTATAAGACCAAGAGGCACATGTACGACCTGCGGACCATCGCGGAAGTGGAGGGAGCCGGAGTCAAAGCGGGAAAACACGCGGAGTGGAGGGAGCAGATCATCGTGCCTCCTCTTCCTCAGTCGGCGCTGGCTGGCTGCAGCCTGATAGAAATTGACTACTTCATTCAGGTGTGTGTGTGTGTGTCAACCCAAGTTTATTTGTATAGCCCAATATCACATACAATGGTTCAAAGGGCTTTATAGGCCCACACATTAAAGGACCATACCACCCATTTTCCATGTTTGAGCCTAATATATTAAATTTTTATACATGTAAGGTTACTGACAATCATTTCCCAAAGGATAAAACCGTATTTCAGTTTTCCTGATATTTTGAAAACATTTTAATCTTTCAAAATCAAATATTCAAACAATACACTCACCTTAAAAATCGATGTTTCGATTGATTGTATTGAATTGATTGTAGCATTGTATTGCATGGGTAGTATTTATTGGCTTAAACGTGTAAAATCACCAGCGTGGTCCTTTAAGCCAGTGCATTAATAGAACAACATGATCGTTGTCCAGGCTTGTTCAGTCTTGGCAGAGGTATGCGCTTCAGCGAGCCCTAAACTTGGGCTCACTCTGCTTCCTTCCTAAATCTGTTTTTCTGATTGGCTGTCTCAGGTTTCACTAAAATCCCCCGACGCCGTCGTCACGTTGCCCATTTACATCGGAAACATCCCAGTGAACTCATTTCCTTCGAGGCCAGACCCATGTGGAGTGTCCTCGACCATCGGCGCTGCGGGGGTCACGCCAAGCGCACCACCGGCAGAGGAGGATGTGGAGGAGGAGATGTGCGCAGGAGGCCTGGCCAACGAGGAAATCCCCACCAAGAGTCACTCTCAGCAGGATCCTTCGGGTCAGGCGGTCCCCATGTCCCCGAGCGCGTTCAGCCACGCTCCCGGTGCGGCTTTGCCACCTGGTCAGAGACGACCGGACGCCACCGATGCCTCCGCTCCGCTGTTCTGCGTGTCCACCGGGGCCACCATACCATTCTTCACCGAAGGAAACGCCACTCCGGTGCCCACATCCTGTTCACTCATCCTCCCTCCAGAGTACAGCAGCTGGGACTACCCACACGGTTTGTAGTACATTTCAGGAAATGTTTGTCAGCAACATAACGTGTACACAGGTTGTATATACATATATTGGGCTCAAACATTCCAAATTGCCGGTATTTTCCGTTACAGCCGACCCCTCTATGACCCTTTTGGATCAGTGGGACATTCCAAAGTTTAGAATCACTTGTCATTTAAGTAGTTCTTGCTATTTTACTCAACAGTAATGTTTTTTAAATTATATGAAATAAACATCAGAATGTATTTTAAGATGTTTTATTTGGTATTTCAAATGTTTGGACGAAAAACAAGTTTTTAAATGATGATATTTTAGTGATTTCTCATCAAAGTATGCACTGTGAGATTTAATCTCTGCTTTGTAAATATTAAGCATTCAGTTTCTAAAGCATCAGAGAATAATCTAGAATTTCATAATCATCTCTAGAACTACATACAGCTTCTCTGTATGAATTTGGAATCATCTACAACTCCTGTCATAATTCTGGACAATTTTAAAATGTCTTATTTTTTACAGCTTCTTGCAAATGATTTGAAACCTCTGAAGATGCAAAATACTACAGACATAATAGAATAATTTTATACATTAAAATGAAAAAAAAAAAACAACCTAGTTTTACATTAGTGGAAACATCAATTCTATGGGAAAATCACCAGTGATTCCAAACTTTTGAGCAGTACACACCTAGTTAGGTGTGATATTCATCGTTTTCTTTCTTTTTGTCTTCCAGAGCCTCCGCCAACGTACGAGGAAAGCTGCAGTGCCAACTCCAGTTTCAACAGCAGACAGTAACGGAGGAAGAGGAGATGAAGCGCCATGGCCACGCACACCCACGCCTACCTGCGCCTGCCGTCGGGCCAATCAGGACGGCAACACGCTGGGTTGAAGGAGACACAAGACAGTTTCATCTCCCAAACCCCAAAGATTGTTTCTGTGTCCTCTTAAAAAAAAAAAAAAAAAAAAAGGGATGAGAGCTTTTTTTTTGTTTTTGAATGTGAGACGTTAGAAAGGATGAGTATCACTGTGCTAAAAGGTATTTTGGAGCGTTGTACAGCATTTACTGTGTCCTGATCGTCTAGCGGGCAGGACAAACTTTTTGTATTTCAAGCTGGTGTTGAGTCAGTGATGCCTTGAAAATTATTTTGGTCAACTAAAGGGTCACACATTGGCTTTTTTAAAATTTTATTTAATTTATTTATTTTATTTTTTTTTGTGCCGTTTCCAGTGTGCACTTTTTATTGCGGTCCACTGTCTCGTCATTGGCAGGACAGAGCCAGCTTCTTGCTGGATATCAAGAGGTGACAAGAACCTGCCAAAAGGATGATGTCTGTGCAAAACCTCTAAGATGTGTAACCTGAAATACAAAAAGACCTACAAAAAATTACTTTAAAGAAAATATTAACCGTGAAAATTTTAATTCAGTAATTCAGGAGGAGGGATTTTGTGGTCATAAGCTTTCTTTTATTTTTGGGAGAGCTCATGCAATATTGCAACAATGCAGTGTTTTTTATTTGGAAGGCTTATTTTGTTATTTTAAGATACTACTTATTTTTAAATCAACATGGATGAATCAAATCAAACTAAAATCAATATGAATCAACCAGTATGATTAAAGTTTTGTTTAAATACTTTTTCTTATGTACCACATAATTTAAAGGTACAGTCCGCGATCAAATGCAAACAAAAATGTTGCCCCACCACTAAAATCAACATGACTGGAAGCTGCTATCACTCTAAAATTAATTTACAGGCCATTGAATACAGAGATTAACACAAAGCTAAAGCAAAATTTAAAATATTAAATTTACCTCTTAAATATTTGTCAGTAATACATTAGGAATAGCAATATTTTCATTAAGAATTGTTAATGATGTACTGTATATGAATTTACTTACAAGGTAAAAAAAAAATAGAGGATTGGGTTTAACAACCCAATCCTCTATTTCCTCTATTGAAAAGAGAACAAAACACATGCGTTAACACATTGTTTTGAAAATAAGATTTTGAAAGGTGTATTTCATCTCTCTCCATATGTTGGCACACACAGCTGAGAGGTTTTGTTCTGAGACTTCTTTTAATCCAGAGGAGAGTTTTAACTGCAGATGAGGATGAAGCCGATGTGTCCTTTTCTGCATTCATTATTGGAACGAACTTTACTGAAACTGATCTTCAAACTGGAATTCAGTGTAATCAGCCAAGCGGAAATGTTTAACTCAGTTCCTGTTTCTGCAGGTTTACTGGTAGCTTATATATTTCTGTCTGATTTTCCTGTAGCCTGCTTGTCAGAACTGGCATATTGTGATTTGAGATACCTGCTTTCCTGAGATCTGATTCAATCATTTTGTCTCATTTTTTAATTTCATTCACATTGAAAACTGCATGTTGATTTATTTGTATCACCTTAAATTTCTTTTAGCGTTACATTTGTGAAAACCTGAGATTTCAGTTGATGCAGATGATAAACACGCATGTGCACAACACGGCACTTTTTGACAATTTGAGCGAGTGTGCATATCTACTGTAAGTGTGTGAGTGAGAGAGAGAGAAATATAGCTGTCTGTACTTGCTGTTTATTTCTATCGGATGGTGAATTCTTCTGAATTCTGGTTCATTTGTAGCTAAGTCTCTTTATTTTTAGTTATGTTGATTTTCACACACACAAAAAAAACAGATATTTTTAAGAACAAATTTTTAGCTTTATTTAATTTTTCCACCCACCATAAAGTTGTCTCTTGCTTTGAGAAGACACTGTTCACTGTAGGTTACAATAACCTGCGCCATCTAGTGGCAACAGCTTACAGAGAAATTTGCAGAGAATGCAAACAGGCTGCTAGTTATTATTCCAAGTAAGTAAATATGCTGATATATTTATAATATAAATTTCACTAGAGGTTTTTCCTTTTTCTTTTTTTCACACATAAAAGTCCTGTTTATACATAGAAATACGACTCTGTGATTGTCTTTTTTTTTTTTTTTTTTTTGTTTTTGGATAATTTGCTCTCTACTAAAAGCATCAGTGATCAGCTGTAGTGGGCCAAAATATTTTGGCCACAAGAAGAAATATAATATTAAAGTCGTCTTTTTTTTGGCCTGATTTTAAGCCATACTTTAGATAAATACGGTACTTTAGATATTAAAGTTCAACTGAAAACTCATTATTTGAATCCCAATGAAAATGACCTAATCTAATAATCCATATTTTGGATTACATGTGGGCAGAAGATTGCAAACTATCTTGTCCTGTGCCACATGTGAGTTTATGTAACAGTTGTAATATATATATAAACACTTTTCTGTGCTGAAATGCATAGACTGAATCTATGACTGACTTTGTGATTGAATCTAACCGCAGATTCCTGCTGTTTAATATTATTATTCTGAGGGAAATTATCCCGACTGAAAATTTGCTGAAGCACAACTGCTGTATGTTTGCGTCACCGCTGATGAGTTTGTATGTATTGTTTTTACCTACATTTTAGCCCTCTGGATTCATTTCCCAGTTTTACTTTTCATTAAAGTTGGTTTTCATTTGTCCCTAAAATGCTACACTACAAAAAAAATAATAATAATAATAATTTAATTAATTAATTAATTAATTAATAATGATGATAATAATAATAATAATAACAATCCTTTATTAGAAAGGAAAAGTTTTGGCTTGTAAAAATCTTGACATTTCTGCCAATTTTCTACAAATTTCTCAAGCATTATAACAGTCTTCATTCTAGAATAAATGATTTTAGCTTATTTTAGAAAATAAAAGAAAGTCTAAGAAATTTGAAAAAATTTATATCACTTGTACAAAAAGGGGAAAAAAACTAGAAAAAGTTTTGCAAAATGATTCTTGATTCAGTGATTCTCTGGCTTATAAAAGTTTGACATTTCTACTAATTTTTTGTTTTTTTTCAATTTCTGTCTTGTTTCTGGAAAATTCTTGATTCTAGCGAAAACATCTAAAAAAGAAATCTAGATCTGTATCTAAAAATATTCTTCAACACTTGATTGACTACATCCTTTGTATTTGTTTCGTAAACAAAAATAATTTTTCTATAGAATTGAGCATTTACTTGACAGAGAATTGACAGGCATAGCATAAATGTTACAAGCCCAAATTATTTGTCCTCTGATTTTTTACAGTGTAGCTTTCGGGTGGCAGATGAAAGCCAAATTCAGTGGAAAGTGCAACTGCTAAAACAACTTCACAGAGGATTAAACAGAATGTTAAGTCCGACCTCAGCTTTAACTGTGAATATTCATACTAAAAAAAAAAAAAAAAAANTTTTTTTTTTTTTTTTTTAAGGTGGATTTTATTCATACACACAAAGCAAATCTCACATAAACTGACAATGTACACACAAACTCCTCTGACTCTGTGGTTGTGACTGCATGCCTTAAAATCAAACTTCCTACCATCCTGTCACTTCCGGGATCCTGTGATGGACATTTCTTCTCTTTCAGGGACAAAGCCAGATTTTTTGTCTCTTATGGACTGTGCTAAGTGCATTTCATGTAAATTAATGTAGCTTTTAAAACAGCGAGGACCGTCTTTGAATGAACTGCTGAACAATGTTTTATTTTCATTATTGTTTTTAGAAAGTAAAAAAAAAATAAAAAATGTGCAATTCCTCTCAAGGCCAAGAATGTTGCAGCAGCTTGGTTCCCTGAAGTCATTTCTGTCTTCATCAACCCTGATTCTGTTGAAAGTTTCTTCACCAAAAGGTACCAGAGCTTTATAATCGCCCTCATCTTTCATCTGCTTTGTTTTTCTTTCTTTCCTCCTTGTATATTGATGAGCGGTGTCTGGTTTTGTATTTTTCTACTTGTAAACTGCTCACAGGTGCAGTATAGAGATAAAAGATAGCAGCACCTGGATCAGTAGATGTAATATTTCAGTTTACTGTGCAGAATTAAAGTTGTACAGTATAACAATAAAATAATCTGAAATTTTTGTTTGTGTGTTTATTAATTGAATCAGCATTACTGTTCAGAAATGTGGATACACCTGAAATTTTTTTTTTTTTTAATAAATAGCATTACAGCTTCAAACATTAGTATTTGTTCCCACTTAAAGAGATTAAAGGGCAGTAATAGCGATTTTTCATGTTTGAACCCATTACATACATATTTACTGAAACAATTTCCCAAACTATACTACTGTAACAGTAAATATTAACATTGTTTTTCTTACTTTCCAGAGTTCATTCCACTATTCTATAAAAATAACTGAAACTGAAAAATCAACTTGAAAACCTGCTTGAGATACCTAATCCATCACAGCGAACAAGATGTGTGTTAGGTTTGTTTTTTTTTTTTNGTTTTTTTTTTTTGTTGTTGAAGTAACTAAACAGTCCAACATGGAGCTGCACAGAAGAAATGTACGCCTCCGCCAGCAAATATAGTCCCAGGAGAAGATAGGTTTTACCAAGAAATTAAAAATGACCATGCCTTCTACATTTGGACATATGTGTTATCAGGCGAAACATTGAATTTTAAGGTGGGTGTATCACCTGAAAATTTGATTAGAAAAATTAAGGGATTTGGCAAAATAACAGGAAAAGTAAAATATGGTTTTATGTTTCAGTAATTGGTTGTCAGTAACTGTGTATGCAGGTAAATAAATACTGCAAGTAGTATTTATTGGGCTTAAACATGCAAAATTACTAGTGTGGTCCTTTAAATATTGCAGAGACACAAAAAGATTGATCCCTATAATTGATTTATAAGCTTAGGCAAAATCATAATTACTGCAACAGAAATGTGTCCTGGTGTATTTAGAGTAGCATCTCTGCTGTTTGCAGATGATGTCATTGTGTTGCTTTCATCGCACTGTGACCTCTAACATGTAGCAGACTGTGAAGTTTCTGGGTTGAGGGTCAGCACATCCAAATCTGAGGCTTTGGTATTCTGTCAAAAAGCAGTTTGTCCCCTCCAGGAGTGGAGTGAGTCGTTACCCCAAGTAAAGAGTTCAAGTAACTTGGGATGATGCAGTAATCTGGAGTATCTCCTCACCCTGTGTGAGGAGTTTGAGCATCAGGAGAAAGAGAGAGCGTCAGGTCGACTCTGCTACGTTGCATTGAAAGGAGCAGGCTGAGGGTCAGACATCTAATCAGGATGCTTCCTGGACACTTCCTTGGAGAGGTATTCCAGGCACATCCAACTGGGAGGAGACAGTGAGGCCCAAAATACCCTGGAGAGATTATATATCCCATCTGGGCTACTTTGTTCAGCATCCTGTGACTTGAATCCAGCTAAGTGCAGTGGAAAAATGGATGGATGGATGGAAAAATGTATGAAATGTTGACAAGCTCTCAGTTGATATAAAGGCTGCACATATCAACAAAAAACATGCAGCCTTAAGCTACAGTTGAAGCAATCACAGAAATAAAATGCTAATAATAAGGCTGGTTTATGTAGTTTGCTGAAGACTGAGATAAACTGCAGCAAAGCATTTAATCCAGTTTGAAACTGCAGATGTAATTTTTTAAACTAACGCAATAACAAAATATAATTTTGCAATTTCTGTTCTCAGGAGAAAAAAAAAACACAACTAGCATTCTTTTCTCCATCCTGAAGCCATTTAGCGCCAGACCTAATGAAAATACCTTTTAGTAAATTTACCAGTTATTTCTCACTTTTCTTTTAGCATTAAGAACAATCATTAAATGGTTCATTTTATCCAAAAGTTTAGTCTCTTCCATATTCCTGAACTTATTGAGGTCTTTACTATGTTTAATGTCCTCCATATTGACCTCAGGTGAAAAACTTTTCTCTGTATTTTCATTTGTAAAGATTCTTGTATTAGCTTGTGTATGGTATCATTGAATGTATCATCTTCAAGGAGTTGATGACTGATTTTCCAGTGTCTCTGCTACCTCCTGGATCAAATATGGTATTAATGTTTTTTTCAGAACCTTACTGAACCAGTAACACAAACAAAACAATAAGAAATAATAATCATGATACCAAATTTGAGAATAGTAATTAAGATTAAAGTTGAACAGAAAACCCAAAAGGAAACAATCACAGTGTAGGTAGGCAAGAAACAAGCAAGTAAGCAAGCAAATAAATAAATACATAAATTGACATAAATAAATAAGTAAACTTAAGAATGCAGCCTCAAGGGGGCACAAGCCAGTGTCCTCCTTGTGCCGGTCCCAAGCCCAAATAAA
>VXCM01003701.1:43730-103671 GCA_014773175.1 Lucifuga dentata | reverse complement strand
TTATTCGGGCTTGGGACCGGCACAAGGAGGACACTGGCTTGTGCCCCCTTGAGGCTGCATTAAGTATACCCCTATATATATTTCTGGAATGATAAAGTAGTCAGCTTGTTGTTAAAATACTTATTTTTGGTCCACCGGCAACTGAAGTCACCTTAAAAAAGCCCTTACGCCAAAGCTTTGGTTGCTGTAAAAAAAGAGCATGCTTAGTCAGATTCACCAGGATTCCACAGTGTCTTAAAGGTGTAGTGGCCTAAATTACAGCATCAGGGGTCATGACCCTGTGCCTACCAAAACATTGCTGGTTCTATTCATAGTAGTCAAGCACTGGTAGTTAAAGGAAGTAGTCAAATATTGATTTGATTGTTTATTTCATCTTTGCTGTTATTTATTCAATGAAGGTTGCAACTGCTCTTCAAAGCTGAATCAATGTAGTATTTTTTTTCCCAATTTAATGTTTACTTTCCATTCAGTATACTCAAACTGCACCTTTTGCCATCTCTCCTTGACATTACTCATACACACACACACAAAATCAGGCTAATTTGACCTCCAACACTACAAGAAAGCCTCAGAAAAAGCCCCTTTAACTACTTTCAAAGTTTAGCCTGAAAGCCCCTGAGGGATTACAAAACCATATATTCTTTTCATCACCTAAGAAGCATGAAGCCAATTGTTTCCTGTGCATGCTTTGATTAAACGCCAGCCACACAAACCGGTTTATAAGGAGGGGTGAAGAACCTTCTTACCTGGAACCATATTACACCAGTCACTTGTGGGGGGAGCTACCAGTTGTGCTGGTTAAAGCATACAAACACTAAATATTGGGGAAGATGGGAGAAAAGAAGAAGTGACAGGGGGAGGATAGAAACCAGCGAGAAATAAAAGCATGTTGGGAAAGCATAAGAAGTGGGGTGAGTTTGGAAAGACCAGATTAGACAAACTACAGACAGTGGTACTTTGATGAGCAGAGCTGCCCATATTTATGATTAAAAATCATCCACTTCTCTCTGCCAATAAGCTCTTATCTGCACTACAGGCACATAACTCTGATAGGGCCTCTAGCCATAGCCAAAGATAACAAAAATAATTAGCTAACATTCAGCTTTGAGCAGACAGAAATTTTATGCTAAAGGAGAAAATACATTGGAGAAGGAAGATAGGAAGAGGAGCAGCCACTTTTCTTACAGTTTATTCATACATTAAATGTTTCTGTTTATTCATGTGTGTGTGTGTGTGTGTGTGTCTGTCTGTCTGTCAAGGATGACATTATTTCCCCTCGGCATGTGCAGGCAATCACTTTGAGATAAGTAAACGCTGAAAAATCTGCACTTGCACCTTGCCATTTGTGTGAAGTCAATCTTTAGAGATCTTAAAATGGATGGCGCCTCAGCTGGGATTTCTATGTAAAGGACTGCTCTACCTTTAGCTGACAAAAAGTCCTAGCCTTAAAAACCTCCTATATTCACTTATACTCAAGCAAAGGATGACACTATATAAAAGACATATAAACAATGAGATGCCTCAATAAAATATTTTAAATTTTTATAATAATGACCAGGGAAAAAAAAGGGCTCATCTGACATTTATTTGATCCAGGACAATTTTCCATCTGTCTTAAACTGGGATTGTTTGTGTGGTGGCCATCTTCAGGCAATATCAATTCTTTTCTTGTGTACATGTTCCTGTGGCCTTTGGAATCAGTGCATCTCCTCAGTCTACTGTAGCTCTGTGTGGTCTCACATGAAGGAGGAAAAAAGCTAGTTGGCTCCCCAAACCACAAAGCCACAGCTTCAGAACACACCATCTTTTAACTTTCACTCAGAGTCCTTGCATCTGACACAAAGAAAACTTGGGACACATTTTGCAGGGTTTTTACAAGTCTTATTGGAAGAAATCAGGCTGAAATAGAGGACTATCCCAATCCCCACTTATGTTCCAAAAGACATTTTAGGCAATTTATAGGATTTCTGGACATTGAAGTCCCAAAATTCAACAAGTTACATCTTTGCTGCCATTATGGTCACAGAAGTATAAAAACTGATGGTTTCTTTTTCTGTCCCTGGACTGGATTACCTTAAAACTGCATCCATAGTCCATAAATCTGCCCGTCTGTTAAAACCACACACCCTACACTGGATTATAAATCTGAGCTCTTTCCTTTGCCATTTCCCACTTTTGACAAGGAAAAATAAAATGGTTCCTAGTCGGCCGGGTATGTTTTCTCAAACCTCAGTTTAAGTGACAAATTAAGTGAAAAATCACATGATGGACTTCTGGAGTTGCCATAAGGACCTGGAGTAAAATAGTGCAGGAATTCCCAGTGAGCCAGATGGGCCTTAACCCTTCAGTCACATTAGCACCATAAAACATGTTACTATGACATTTATACGAACTACTTTGGCATTATACTTAACCATTCACAAACTTTTGGCTTTCATATTATATTTATATATTACATATTTAATAGAAGTCATGTAATTAGCTAGCTAAACAATACCAAAAGGCTAACTCTAACCCTACCATACTTGTGGGGTTTAACGGTGTATTTTAGTGGCTATCCATTTTTTGTGATGGAAAAAAAAACACACACACACACGAGGCATTAAAATGGTTTCAGTCTGGTTTCAACACACACACGTTAACATGGGCATTAATCTGATCCTGTGTCATCTGTTTATGTTCGTTGAGAGACGTTATGGTGAATCATGAGAAATTCCAGTAAGACACGGGTAACTGGCGTATGTTGGTTATGCTTAAAGGCCACTATCCTGTTGGAGAGCCGTCAAACTGGTGCCTCACCAGCGGCTAACTCCACCAGGCTGACACCACCCATTGTCACCATAAGAAAACATGTTTTCTTACTGACAAGTAGCTAAATACTGAGCCTTAGGCAAAGCGTAAATCTTTCTTGGGAAACAAAACAAAGTCCTAAAAAATACAAACTGTGAAATGTGGGAAAGAATGTGAGAACTCAAAGTCCTTTTAAATTTATTATTTGTGGCTATGAGGAATGATTTGTCTTTGGCTTGGCTCCAACTTTTGGCTTTCTAAGGGAAGGCCCAGAAAAAAAATCTCAGTCAGGCAGCTGTAAACATGGCGGCTTCTGTGCTGAATAAAGAGCAGCCACTCCCTTACACAAATATAATAATCCCACTGACACTGTAGGAAATGTGTGTTTGTTGATATACTTCCAGTAAAAATGAAAATATAATGTGTAGTTTGTATATCGGAGGGAAAGAGGTTCAAAGTCTAGCCTAAACTTCCATTAATAACATTATTTTGCAATTCCCAAGGTCTGTGTATACTTCTGCCATACGGTATTGAAAACAGTACAATTTAATAAGAAAAGCTCTCAATTATTACTTATTCTGTGCGCTGTATAATTGATTTGACCACGATAGCTCATGAAGACAACCTCTCACTGAAGCTGACTGAAAAGGGGTTTTATCTCTCAAATATCTCAAAGTGGAATAGGAACAGACTGTCTGATGATTGACTTTCTTCCCCCGGAGTGAAACTATGTTCACAGCAATGAGAGGAACACTGATGTTTTCTCCTGTGAACACACTGCGAGCAGAGATGGACAGAAGAATGCTGCGACTATGAAGATACAATGTAAACAAAGGGAGAGATTGAAAGCCAGAAATGAATGCCCCACAAAGGCAAAAAGAAAAATGTCTTATCTTTTCTCCATTTAGCACCAACGAGGGGGTGGCACACGGCATCCCAACAGGCCTTATTAATACACGACTAAATTTAAACAAGTGTGGCAGATTGGATTTGTCATTGCTGGCATTTATATTTGAGAAACAAACATGTTCAGTGGAAAGGTTAATAATACAGGTTCTTTGTTGTATCAAACATGTCTCACGTTAATTCCACTTGGGGCCAAACATGTAATTATAAATCCCTTAAAGAAAAAAAAATGTCATTCTAAAAGCGTAGCTTAAAGCTTTTCTGCAGAAACTCAATTACGTTCTTTAAGAAAAAGAACTTGAAATTATTACATTGTTCCTTATCATTAATTTACAATATTGAACAATTGTGAAGTTATTTATATTTTTTCCAACGTAACAATAGCAATCATGCCAAAAGGAGACTATCCCTATCAACTGTGTTTAAAGTTACCATTTTCATTATTGGAATTTACTTATTGCTATTGAGACCTTTTGTCTATTAAGACCTAAATGAATGAAATCCTTTAAAAACTTCAACCTAACAAGAGTGTCTAGTCATTTATTATGTAAGTTAAATGAGTGTGGAAAACAAAATGTGGGTGACAAAATTACATCACCTTATTGAAAGACTGATGTAACTTTATTACTATTATAAACTGCTACAATGGTGAGTCATATTAGGCGACTGCCAATTAGTAATTACGATAACACATATCAGACATGGACAAAATGCAAAGACAATACAGAAAATTGACACACAACCAAATATGACAGATTTTTTGGAATAATAATTTAGTTTTAAATTTGTTAATTTTTTTTGTCTATTTTGAGTGGGCTTCTCAATTCTGTTAGCATACTGAGTGAATGACAAAATCTAGACATTTAATTACTCAACTGATTCCTACTACAGCACGAATACCAGACTGATGCCATCGTCGACCTGCTACACCCTGAAGCCAGAAGACCAATATAGCCTATTATCTGCCACCAAATTATGCTACATCCTAACGATGAATAATTTAACCAAGTGCGACACAAGCACTGCAGATTTAGTACAAATATTAAGTGCATAAATACAGCTCCAATCATAATGAACCAACAAAGGCTGATTTCAGGCAAGATTCCTTGCGCATAGTGTGACCATAATTGGATTAGAAGGGTGGTTGCTGTAGATGGAATGGGAGAGAATACATTAGCAGCTTTTGCCGTTTATTCTTTTTTGTGTGTTTGTGAGTGATTATGACTAATCAGTCCTGGCACGTTTCAGAGGGCTGCCAATGAAAATGAGGCTCTTTCCTGAGTAGGTACAATCCTGTATTGAAACAGTTGTAGCTCTGAGCAACTCGTTTTTACCCATCAGCCAGCAAACCTTTTCCAGACGACTTAAAAGGTAAGTACAGTACCATATACAGATTTAAAATAATGCTAGGTATACACTGTGTTTGTGAGGTATGAAAGGTAGGCAGGTCCTCAACTCTTTAAAGGACCATACTGGCCAATTTGCATGTTTAAACCTAATATATTCAATTTTCATACATGTTACATTACTGACAACCATTTCCCAAAGAATAAAACCGTATTTCAGCTTTCCTNCATACATGTTACATTACTGACAACCATTTCCCAAAGAATAAAACCGTATTTCAGCTTTCCTGATATTCTGCAAAATCTCTTAGTCTTTCGAAATCAAGCAATACACTCACCTTAAAAATCAATATTTCGCCTGCTAACAGTTACGCAACCTTTTGAAGGCACGGCCATTTCCATTTTTCGATAAATGCAGGTCTTCTTTTGGGACTATATTTCCCGGTGGATACATACATTCACTCTGCGCTTTTTATTGTACTTAAAAGCTAAAATTACGTAACTTCGAAAAAACCCTGAATACATGTCTTGTTCATGACGATGGATTACCTATCCCAAGAACGTTTCAATTATCAACTAGTTGATTTTAATGGCATACCAGAATGAACTGAAGCTAAGGTAGGAAAAAAATTTGTAGTTTACTGTTCCAGTAGTATGCTTTGGAAAATGAATGTCAGTAACGTTACATGTATGAAGATTGAATATATAGGGCTCAAACACGCAAAATGGCTGGTATGGTCCTTTAAAGGCAACAACAATATCCTAATTTGAATTCCTATTAATTATATAAGTACTTTTGTGGCATCAACTCAATGTGAAAATTAATCTTTATTTTCCTTTAGAGTGCCGCTGCACTTAACCTGGTTCATGATAACATCAGAGAACATCCCCCACTTTTTCTCTGTTATATAAAAATTGCCACCACTCCATCAGCTCTCAGACAATGCTACTTGAGCACAAGAGGCTGGGGTGGGGGATGGGGTGGGGGGGTCGGTCAGACGCCTTGATGTGAATGAATATGTGATCATGCAAATGTGATGAGTGCTACCTGTTTGAAAATCCAGCTTGTACTGAGGAATCTTTACATAACATTTCTGAAAATCATCTGAATGAGGAATTTTTAAAAGAACAAAAGTCACTCTATCATACTTTGACATCATTTATCATCCATCAATGATATTTAGCGATAAAGCATTGGCATTTAACATATAAGAGTGCCCACATTCTTGCTGGCATGTCTGCCTCAACTTTGGTCAGTTATTTCTGACATTTCCCAGAACTTTTGACAATCTCCAGACAACAAGCACAAACATTTTCCAGTGAGCTGTGGGTTATACATAGAGGTGGAAAGAACGCAATACCAACAGCCTATTAAGTGGGTTTCCATATATTTTTAAGGGAAATTAGTAACTTTTCTAACTCAAAATGCAACATGTCACATCACTGCTTAGATTTTATGGTCTATAGAGGCAAATGTCAGAAGAACAACTTTTTATCTCGGTCTACTGAAACACATTTCATCCTGTTTAAATGTTGAAAGTGGGTCTAAATTTGGAGTCGAGAAAGAAGCTGTGTTGATCTCCAACCTGAACTTTACACTGATGTCTCTCTTTTTTTTCTTCTCCCTCATCTCTCAAACTCAAGGCGCACTGGAAATTACCTTGATGTGACGAGTCCTGGTCTGGCCAACTATAGAAGCTAACTAAAAAAAAAGTGAACAAACCAACAAGGATAGGAACTTCAAACAAAATTTCATTAAATTCATTCATTCATTAAATTATTATTTCACATTCATTAAATTATTGTTATACAATGCAAAGAGGTTAAAGATTTCAAGCAGATGTACAGGCAGTGGAATCTTTAACAGAATGCAGACCTGCACAGTTTCCATGTGATTTTGGCACACTGGCAATTTTCCTAACATCGCCTCATCAATGTATTTCTTTCAGAGGCTCATGTAATCAGAGAGCGACTGCATCATTTGGGCAATTAATTAATCATTGCAGTGTGTGACACAGCAACAAAAGGAATTTCCCTCCACCCGCCTCAGGCTACAGAACCCGCCAAATATCAAACTGAATAACACAGCTTTGTTTCCACTATTCCACTTTGCTTTAGTTTACTACGCTCCGGCAAAGTCCCCGGTGCTCATTTCATGTCTTTCTCTGCTTTTTCAGGTGATGGGGTGAGTCATTTCTCAAATCCTATTTGCCTCCGAGCCTTTCTGTTGTCTGCTTCACTCATGTATCCGTCTCTTGACATATGAAAACATATCTTTTTTTCTATCCTCGGCATGTGACCAGCATGTTCCTTTTTATTCTCCTAGCATCAGTTGGCGAGAGGGGCAATGAGTGGACAAGATGCCACTTTTACCGAGGGCAAGAGAAAATGAAGCCATTTATCTCCCACTAGGTCATGAAATGAGATGAGAAACTCAGAGGGGAAACACTGGTCTGTTTTCTATTATATTTCTGTAGATGGGGAGGCTGTGTGGATGCCTCTCATTAGAGTAGCCCCCGCACTTCCAACCCCCTACCCCTGTGGCACTCGCTATAGCCTGTTCTGGCTGCTGCCGCTGTGCCCGGCTGTGAACAGATGGGNACCCCTGTGGCACTCGCTATAGCCTGTTCTGGCTGCTGCCGCTGTGCCCGGCTGTGAACAGATGGGTGGTGCAGAGCGGTGCAGTACATCAGGACTGATGGTGTATTGCAAGAAATAGCAAGATTTTGCTCTTTAGCGTAACATTTCAGATTCAGTAAATGCTGTGAAGAAAACAAAGGAACTGCTCTGAAATACATTCAGTGAGGACAGTCAAATCTTGATTTGTACAACTATGAAATTTGGTATATTTGGGCCACTTTGATAAAGCAGACCTTATCATCAATACACACATTACACAACATTCAGCTTCATTCTCTTTACATCAACTTCGCCACATAAAATCTATAAGATATCCCTGTCTTTTTTCATGAATGATCACCTGCTGCTGACTTGTCATAATTTTTCTTCTCCTCTGAACTTTTGGGCTGTTGTGAACACATTTTATGTGGTATATAAAACTAAAGGTAATCCTAAATAAAAACTATTTAATAAAACTTAACAAGTGCATCAATACATCTTCATAGAAAAGGCATTACCAGATATTTGTCAAACAGATATAAAGGAAGCTACATTGTGAGCTACAGAGAATGTTAGTCGAAGTGGCATTTGAAACAGACCCCTAATGTTTTGTCATTTCAACACACTCCATGATGCCATTTCTCCAAGCGGTCAAGTGTTGAAGCAGCCAAAGCTGCACAGCCTGTTCTCTTTCCTCTCCAAAAACTAAGATGAACTCCTCTGATAAATGATTAGCTTGATGAGGAATCATGATCTAGATCAAGAGCAGGCTAATGTCAGCAATCTGTGTTTTCCATCTGTCTCATTACCCAACCAACAACCTAACTGCACTGAGAGCAAAAGCCGGTCTGGATTCTGCAGAATTGCAGCTGTGAATGTGTTTGCTCTAAATTTTTGGTATCCCAAAATGCCCCTAAGTCCTTATTTAATACACAGTGTATGGCTAGTCCCACACTTCATGTATGATTATTTATGGAAATAATGTTGTTGAAGCTTGTGGCAGCTTAGCTAAACCTTTACATTGACCTGAGGATGGTGGAAATCATGTACTGTAACTCATTAATTCAAAAGCAGGTGAATTTAAACCCACTGAAGTAATCAAAGGAGATAACCAGAAAGAACCGATGGCATTTAAGTGTACTTATTATTATGGCAATAAGACTAAGAGTAGAGTGAATGAAAGTATGCGTGGAGGAAGAAGAAAATATGGCTTGTCGGGACTTAAAAAAAAAAAAAGAATGAAATAGATGATGCTTGTATCATCATCATGAACATCTCTGCCAAAATACCTGTATTTATGTCACAGTGAGACATCTGAAAGATACGTGTCACATGAGCCCCCATGCAGGCGATGTAAAGAATAATGGTGAGTGATGTGGTGAAATGGCTCACAAAATGAAGTCCTGCTCTCTTGAGCTTTGCCACGCAGTGCGCCATCCATTTGAATTATCCGCGGTCTGGTAAACACACTTTATGTGGCATACGACGCTCATGTGAAAACACTCCTTAAAGCTCAGTGCAATATGTGAGGTGGTGAGTGAAAAGCACCGAGACGGCATCGTTTCTCACCGGCGTTACCTGACAGAGGTCGCATACTATTAAATATGCAGGACTTTGTTTAGAGCCGTCCTTGGAAATACATGGCTAGCATTTGATAGAACTGTGTGCAGATTATGGATGCAAAGAGGCATGAAGCTTGAGTATTATTATTTATATAGTTTTATAATATTAGTAGTGCGGCTCCGGCTCCAGCTATATCTCTCTGCATGCGCGCGTGCACACACACACACACACACACACACACACACACACACACACACGGTGCAAAATGTGATCCTAATTAAAACGAGTGGGATGACAAGGATTTGTCTCTTGGTTTTAAATGGTTACCACCTCTGAATTAGGACACAAAGAAATGAGCAACAGAGCTACAAGTAGGTGAGGCTGCCTCCTGCATAATATACTTCACAATCACCTGTTGCACTTGATTTGACAGCAACTGCTAAATGCATATTTTGGACATCGGTTACACAACACTTTGCCTACGGGTAGCTGGCAACTCTGTGTCGAGTAACTGATGCCAACCTACTAACCTCCATCCTGGCTTTGTACTGACCCAGACTGCTGCTGCTGCCGTTATCACCAGCTTCCTCACCTTCCCTTCCATGTCATGGATAGCTAATCCCATGGCCAGTTTGTATTTTGGCTGGGTGCAACACTTTGAAATGGTGCAGGGACAACTTCTATGCCATTAGAGAGAGTGGGCTGGTAGTGCTTTCAGGTTTATTTATCACAGGTATACAGCACGAGGCTGAAGTATTTCCCCTTTTAGACAGCCTTCAAAAGTCCTCTTCGCGCCAGTGCAAATTATTTGCATAATCCCTCGGAAGGAAAATCAATAAGTCAACACTGCTATCCAAACCCCAATGCACAACTTCTTTAAAACCACAATCCATGATTCAAATGTAAACAAAAGCTTAGCCACGCCACCAAAAATCACAAAAATACATTGTTATAAGCTATCGGGACAAACATGGTACTTTTGAAGAAGGAATACCACCAGACAACTGGATAAAATATAATTTCTAAGAAATTAAAGAAACTAAAGAATTACTTTACTTATTGGCCTTGTGGTCCCAAAGGATAGCCTTACAATTCTCATCAGTGCAGACTCATCAGACTGATGGACCAACAGTGGCTGCAAAAATGAAGAAATATTACCAGTCTAGAACAAGTCTGAACCTAAAACCCAGAGGCCATACATTATCCCGATAAGTCCTGTCGACCCGAGCCAACGAACTCATTGTCAAGCCCCACCACCTAATGACGGGAAACTGATAAGCCGGCGCATCGTGTCATCCACAATGTAAAACAAAAATAGATTCAATTAATCATATGAATTGCTATTAAAGAAAAAAGATGACGGGACCGGCACCAGCCAGGTATGTGGTCTTAATGAAGAATAATCGGTCAGTGAATCATTAGGATTTAAATGAAGGGAATGAGATATGACTGTGTCAATAACAGATGTGTGTTGGATGTATTTAGATATGAGACCCAAAGTATGTGAATGTTTAGTACTGAAAGTTGCCAATATAATTCATGTTTTTTAACTGATCAGTTTTAACAAGCTTTAAATAGTCTGTGCTAATTTGACTTAAAGCTTGAAAAGCACAGGAAAAAAAATTATTCAACACACATTAAATAATGTTTGTGGACAAGCAACTTTTGAACTCTCTGTCTTTATGGATGATTATGGCAGAACAAATTTCCTTTTTTTTTTTTTTTTANTTTTTTTTTTTTTTTAAATGGTGAGTGATGCTCATCCATGGAGCAAAGATGCACAGGCTTTAAAAAGTTACTGTTCAGATGTCTTAAGATATTAAATAACTCCAATTTTAGGGTTCATGCAAACAGTCACTGTGTCATGTTTTTATAAATCATAGATATTTTTCTTAGAAATTAAATATCAGATATTTTCCTGTAAAAACCAAATGCCACAAGTTTAAATATCAGCTTATTTGTTGTCAGAGACTCCTGTAATGATAAAAGCCTTAAGCAGAAGGAGCCTTAAAATTTTTACATTCATTGAAAACAGTGACAGAAAATCTGCCAAATGTACAGTATGATTAGCATAGCAAGTTAAGCTAAAAAGAAAAAAAAAAATCTAATCTCAGGCACTAAAGAACCTCAGTGTGTGCAGTGTATTCCCATCTCAAAAATGGTTAAGGTGGATGAAGTTGCTTGGAGACATCATCATTGCCCCATGAAATGTGAAATTAATATCTGTATCTTTGGGCAAGAAAGGGGAAAGTCAATTATTTATGAATGACCACAAGTCTTTTTCACAACTGATATCTGAGCTTATTTCGCTGGAAGCTGCTGGATCTAAACAAAGGTTAAGGCAAACTGAAAATGTAGCTGACACGAAAATGGTGATGTTTAGGTGTGGAAAAAGTACCTGTTAGTACGTTAGAGCCAGCTGTCCCATTTGCAGCATTCCAACTACAACAAATCCTTTATGCTGATCATAAACATAGATTAAATAAGAGGCTGGTGCAGTGGTCTCGGTCATAAAGACACATGTACGCAATACGCCCCGAAAGGGTTACGGCATAGATGCAGGTTTTCAACTCTGCATTCTCTCAACCACTTTGACTAACATTACATCCTAAAGACACAAAACCTCCAGTTGACCTGTCATAAGTTGGAAGTGTTAAGAGTGCAGTCTCGTCCATTATAAATGTACGGCTTTCCAGCAGTGTCACCTCTCCCACTCTAAAAGGGACCAAATGAGGTCTCTGTTCACCAGCCACCCCCTGAAAACTGAGTTGAAGCGTGGGACATTTGGAATAATCGTGTGATATTGTAGTGTGTGTGCCTAAACTGAACGGGAAGGAGAGCAAAACTTCCTTTTTCTCAACAAACTGACTCCATGACTTTAATCTACTTTCCAAATTAGCACAGTACAGCAATATACTATCAAGCTGCACAGGGAAACTTTTGCTTTTCACTACTGTAGCTCCTGAAGTAAAGAGTATTATAGATTTTTTTTAAAAATCTGATAATACGTGCTATTGGACTTAAGTTTATTTTTATTTATTTTTTTTTTTATCATTTCTCTTGACTCCAACCTTATTAACTTGACTTTTGCTCGCTTGACTGACCCCCCTTTTCAGCCTTCAGCTACAGTTCACATGTTCCTCCACTGCCTCGTTTAATTCCCTCTTTTACTCTGCTTTACCTTTTCCTCCTGCCCTCTTTACCAGACCCTTTTTCTCCTCACTTTCACTATCTCCCTTCCACAGAGGGCACATAAGCAGAATGTTCTTGGTGCTTGCAGGTTTCCAAGCCCAGACATCCATCTGGCCAATATGTTTGCTCCTATTTGTCTACACAAAGTACACTGCTTGCTTGAATTGTTAAACACAAACTACTGGCCAGTAATTTCAAAGCGGTTTCACTTCAGGTCTAAAAATGTCATTTCTGTGGTTACATTGTGTTGACAAGACATACAAGGATGAGACAGAAATCGAGCCTTTTCAGTATTTCACCCAACAACTAAAGAATTTGTGAAGATTTTAAAGCAATGCTACGAAGAATGAGGAAATTGTTCCTTAAACTGTTTACGTTTCAATATTTTATGACAAGGGTGCAACTGTTTGTAGACCTCCTGAGACCTCCTGATACCAACCTTTAATATCCCACTTGCAAACTGGCCACTATTTCAGTGTCTTCTCCAGTTTAGTGACACTTAAGAATGAAATGCGTAGATTAGAAGAGTATCACTGGCAACATTTCTACTTT
This sequence comes from Lucifuga dentata, assembly GCA_014773175.1. Classification (NCBI taxonomy): domain Eukaryota; kingdom Metazoa; phylum Chordata; class Actinopteri; order Ophidiiformes; family Bythitidae; genus Lucifuga; species Lucifuga dentata. The sequence continues at coordinate 90,703 of VXCM01003701.1, read as the reverse complement.
AAAAAAAAAAAATCATTAAATAACTTCTTCAAGAGTTGGTATTTTCTGGGGGGGNCGGGGGGGGGGGAGGTGTCCATACAAACCTCTTAACATGAGGGTTTTCAATACTACTCAAGGCTATGTATGCATGTCCGGAATATGCTATACCTCCTAGTCAATCATTGAAGCAAACGTATAAATATGGTCATATAAGCAGTGTGTAAAGAGTGGCTGGTTTCTGAGATCATAAAACTGCAATACTGTACACCTTTACACTGTTATATTGGGTTTGTGCCAGTCTAAATATGCCCTTGGCAGAAACCTGCATTAGTAAATGGGCTTTTTCATGGCCAGCTACCCTTTAGTGAATAAGGTTTTCCATTGGGCAATATCATTTACAGTTGTTTAAGTACCACCTACATAATTTATGTTGCTATCTTTTATAATGTAGGGTTTCACTGAGCACAATTCTAAAGTTTCATGATAATTTTTACCTTCACTTTAAACAAACATGATGAATAATTTTGTTCTTAATATTTGATAAGTTAATTAAAGCTTAAGCAACTCTCAAATTAAAAGGCACTTGTGTGTCAATACTCAATGCTTCTTGAAGTACTTAAAAATAATCATGCCACCATAATGTAGGGCTGCTTGTGAGGAATGAAAAAAAGCTTTGTTTTTCACTATTAAAAACTGTTCACAAATCATCCAAATTAGTCAAAGAGCAGAGAGAGACTTCTGAAAGGCATCTTTGCTTTCTGTTCTATACCCTCTTACTTGCTCATTTCACAGGCTATTACTCATTACTGTAATTATTTAATTGAATAACTTTTCTTTTTTCTGCAGGCCCAAGTCTACATAGCTGTGCAACTGCTATCAACGATGTATGCAGGAAAGATGATGGGCAACATAATGAAAGGAGAAAACATCTGTAGCAGTGGCACTATGGATGACTGGTGTGTCCGTTCAACTAGGCCACAGACAGATTTGAATGGCAGAGATAAGCTGATGTTGACAAAGTTTCCACTCTGTTTCACTGATTAAGCTCACCGTGAGCGCAACACACCACCCTGCCATACATTACCAGTCCATCTGCAAGATGATGTGCAAGATTATAGATGCATCGGCATCATTTTCAGAGCTCACAATTTAACACACAAGTTAATAGTTGCATTTGCTGGTTCCACTGGTTTGACTGCAAGAGCAGAGTACAAATTTGCAGGAACTTTGTAATAACCACTAATAGCATTTGATAGTCCACAAAAGGCTTTTATTTTAAGATTTCATTGCCCACAAGGGTGGAAGAAATAAAGCTAAACAGTATCATATATACAAATACATCAGTATTCTTGTAAACACAGTGGTTACAACTGATGTTGTGGAATTATCAACTGTAAAATCGCTTTATCATGCGACTTCAGTTGCTATGAGATGTCAGAAACCCTGAGGGCATGACAGAACTTTTAAAACTCTGTGCAATAAGTCAACTTCCAGGCCCGTGTCCTCTCTGTGTCTTATTGAGCAGGCATTGGCTGTTTGTCAGAGGAGCTGGGCCCTTCAGGTGCACACACTCCAATAGTGTTCCATTCTTCTCCATTAATTCATCATCAATATGGATCTGTCTTTTGTTGATAGTGGCTCACTTGCACCTTCCTTGCCCTGTTTCACTGCCCTGGACAGCTCTGAGTAAAAATGAAGCAGATTTCTTCTATCATGGCACTCATTGTGCCATTTGCTGAGTAAACCACGCGGGTCCATTATTGGAGTGTCATGACGCTGTGTGTTTGGAATGCAACAAATCACTGCATGCTGTCAGCCAGGCAGTTTTGCAGCATTACTCTCAGCACAGAGAATTCTGTTAATGCTGACAAACACTGGAGAACAAGGGTCATTTAGTAAACATCCATTAAGCAGGTGCCAATAGTCCAACAGAGACTTCTCTCACTCTCACAGGCTTGTGTTTGCATCTAGCTCTCGAAATATAATCTCTGGATTGTTCTATTGTTGGATTCACATGTTCACAACTAGATTTATGAATGATAATAGTTGACATCTAAAGACAGGCATTTAGTCTTTATAAAAAAAAATGTTCAATATTGTCCATATACTCATCCATCATTATGTCCTTTTTCCATCGTTCTCAGGATCAAGCACATCCAAACGTGGTTTTTCTCCAACATTAGATGCTGATTCGATCAACAGGCCACACATGAAGTGTTACTCAAAAGCACAGGGAGCCTTTAAATGCTGCATCACACATCAAGAGATAATACAGGAACAATCGCAGGATTCCAAACCCTTTCAAGAGTCTTGCCTTGGGCTGCAGTTAAAACTCATTATAGAACCTAATCAAAACACAACAACAGGATAATGTGAAGTTAATTCGCCTTTTTTTTTTTTTTTTTTTTAATGTGATGATCTTTTTTATATGATGAGCAAGAGACCATAACAATATGAACATTCTTGGCACCAATGAAATATTAAAGATATGATCACTGAAGACTTCCACCTCATCTGAATTCAAAGAAATTCTAATTTATGATGCAACTCTTGACTAATGTTTTTTTTCTAATTGTTGATGTTGCCTGAAGGCAGCTTCCTTTGTTAGATTTCCAATTTACGTAAATGAGCGAAAACTGTTGTCACTTTTGTCCCCACCCTAGGAAGTCAGGTGTGGAGACCCTTATTTCCTTAGACAATTGATACCACACAGTGCATGTGGCACAAAGTTAATGGAGGCAACTGATTTTTTTTTTTTTTTTTTTNTTTTTTTTTTTTTTTTTTTTAAACAGAGATAATATCTAAAACAATTCCTCCAAGACAATTTATTAGAAATGGCATGATGGATGGGTGAGACATTTCAATTGTGACGTAAAATATGAATTATTAGGATTGACATTTGCTGACCTGTTCCCGTGTGAAAAGCATTAAAGGTCCTCTTTGAACAGACAGCTTGACTCTCATAAATATGACATAGAAGCACCTATGACCAATTTTGAGTCTGCCACAGAGTACTGAAATAAAACTAACACTGCTAATCTGCACATTTCATGCATCATTAAAACATCAGTTCAGAGGACTGGAGAGAAGGTCATTTCAAAGTACCATGCTGTTACAAATGGTGTGTAATCATCCAATGAATGATATGTTTTGAGACTAGAACATTCAAATTTGACATAAGCTGTATAGTTTCAAAATTTCCAATGGGAGGGTTGATTGGTTTTGTGTGAATGTGTGTATGTGTGACTATGCAGACCACAAATTTCATATGCTGCCATGTCACTGGTGATTCATTTTGACGTTATGACCGATGGTCACAAAATTGTTAGGCTCCTTTAAAAAACATGGACCACGGATCAACTCATATAGACTGGTGTGGTAAGAGTGCTGCGCCACAACAGCATGCTACAAACCCTGCATGACAGCCATTGAAATGACATAAAAACACCAAACTTTAAACGTCTTCTCCATAGAAACTGTAATTATAGGTTATGTTGCAAAATTGATGGCATCCATAACTGCTGTAAATGAAAACAGGCTGTTGTTTATGTGAAAGATGAGGAGGGTTTTCTCATGATGTGTATTTGCGATGACCATTAAGTGGCATCAAGTACCAGCAGAATCATATAGTGTAAATAATATTCTGTAATTCTAAATAGACGCATTGACAGCTTGGTCATATGAATAATGCTTGTGGAATACACCAATAGGGTTTGAGTCAAAAAAAAAATAAGTTGAGGGGTTTTTATTTTAATACTGGATATATATTATAGTATCATGTATCTTCCTTTAAGTTAAATGTATTTGTCATACTGAGCAGCAGTGTGTTTAAGTGCATTATTTAATCAAGCAGTTACTTATTGTGAGATAAGTAGCTACTTTAATGTTCCACTTATTCTTAATACATTATTGATCCACATGGGGGGTATTTGTTGTCTGTATTTAACCAAACCTAACTTGGGGAAGTGGGAAGCCATAGTATATAACCTGGGGACCACCAGCTGAAGAATTATGACAGCATTACCAATATCCACAGAAGCGTAATCAATTACTTTGAGCTACTACATGTTTTGTTGCATCCACTGCAAGACTGGAATTGAATATTCAACACAAATCACATCAGCAGGCTCTGTCTAATACCAGATGTGGCAACAAAACTAACTCCAATAAGCTTTGAGAGACAACAGATGCAGTTGAGAAGGATGAAACGGGGCTTGCAGCAGCTGCACTATATGGTAAGCCTGATAAATTAGAAGACCTAAATAACGGCTACAGGGTGCTGTACCCTTTCTAATGTTACCAGTTACAAATACCACAAAGACTTTTTTTCAAAACTCTTACAAATCAAAAACGAACTCAGAGTATGTGTGGCAGAACGAAATCTCTGCATTCTCACAGGCTTTAGCTGCACAATGATTAACAGAATTGCTCTCTTAACACAAAATACAGAAAAATCTGACCCCAATAACCAAGACGTACATTTGCACAGGACTAATTTTATCAGGTGCAGTAACAAAACAACATGAAGTGACCAACAGTCCAGCAAGAAACACAGTTCTACACCCTCACAAGTCTTAAAGTAACAGTTTACTCACATAGAAACAGACATGTTTATTTTGACAAACTCTCAGCTTTTTATAGTGTAAGTGGGGGAGGAACATCAAACTGGCATTTGCAAACACTACAATTAAAAACAGCGAACAAAATTAGCATAGCATAAGCATGTCATTAGTTCTCAGGGAAACAGGAACATTGTACTCTCCAGGGTGGCATTCAAAGATAGGCCCAAATCCACCCTATGTAGGTGGTTGCTACAGCAGCCTCCTCAAGCTAATGATCCCAGGCTTTTCTACATTCTATATATATATATATTTATGTACAATTTGTCAAATTTCCATATGATCTCTTATCTGTATCTCTCCGTCTGTGGCATCAATATCTTTAGAACCCGGCACTGTAAGAAGGTTGAAATTCGGCAGGTTCATTGCTCAGGACCCAAGGACATGCAGTATCGTGGTGTGAAGTTGTTTGGAGCAGTTCTCGAATTGAGCTGTGCTGGTAAAAAAAAGTAGTCCATGCGCCACAGGATACGCTCTGGGCACGGCAGCAGGATATGCTCTGGGAGAGGCAGCATATGCTCTGCTCCACGGGCACTTATGGCAGGCTGTGATCTAAAACCAAGCTTGTATTTTGATGTTTCATTGATCATTTGCAGATTTAGCATAAGACTACAGTCCAAAAGGTGCAATGAAAGGGTTCAGTGAAAGATCACTCAAAGGCACTTCAACAAATAAAAATATTCCAACTTGCTCCTCTTTGTAAACAAGGCCTATTCATGCAAATACAGCCATAAGGAACTCTCTGTATCGTAGCTGGTTGGGTTCTGGTCATGCATTTTGGCCAGAGTTGGACAAAAGTGAGGAACAGTCTCATTATTTGTGAACTTTACCAAGGGTCAAACTGTCAGTTTCCCTAAAGTCGATGCAAAACCTCTCAACTTGTTCAACAGGCCCTGAAAGTCTGGCAGTTGAGCATAGTAAGAGTGTAATCCTGGGAAAGTACTCCAAAAGTGTGGTATTGGCTATCAATCTTCCTGTAGAACTGTAGTTTTTGCAAAGAAGGATCCACCCTAGGGAGCATGGTTTGGAGGAAATACATGCAATGGCATCCAAATGAAGTCTGATACACACAGTTTCAACAGTTATAGTTTTCTTCAGTGTCTGTACACACACATGCATGTGCATTGTGTTACTGTATCTGCATGTGTGCATGTGTGTTTTCTGTGTATGTGTCTTAGGCTACATCAAGCAATCCACTGAATTTGAAGAACACTACAGAAATTGTGGAGATGACAAAGGCTCAGTAACAAGAAAAAACAGCAAGTCTCCATCACGATGTTTACTTTCTCCAGCTATGACGGGAAACTCTTTGGACGCATATATCCTGGAATACAGATACATACGGACTCATTTCTTCTCAAGTTTACCTGTTGTTCTCTCCATGGTTGCCACTTTTTCCAAAGTCACAGAATTACAAGAGTCAATAAAAACAACAGAAGGAGTTAAGTCCTCCTCAAAAGTCACTCTAATGATTATAACACTCCTCCAAAGCAGAAACCCAAGAGTTTGCAATTAGGAGACCAGTGGCTTACACTCTTTGCAGGATAATTGATTGTGCCTCAGTCTATCTGACCCTCTGAGCCCTCTACCTGCCTCTCCATACAAACGTCAAAGCTTCTTTGCTGCTTTTCCAACACCAATACCGGTGGCACCCTAGGGACCTTTGCCGACAAACATCCATGCAGGATTGACAAATCCATGTTCTCTTCAGAGATGTGAAAAATGCAGAAGTCTATGCTCCCCTCGAAAGCACAGCACTGGAATTAAAGCCCAGTTTCTTTGGCAGTGTGGAGCAATACAGTGTTAGGCTTGCAGTGGCAAAAAACACTTGGATTATTCATTACTTATAAGTATTTTGTTATGGTGGTTCATCTCATGTCTTGTTATAAGAAGTAGGGTAACCACTACACCACGCAATTTTATCATATATATATATAGTACAAGAATAGATAACTTGTCTCTTTTATAAGGTTGTGTCTTGGTTGGTTAGCAGTTAGCCAGTTTAAGAAGTAGCTGCGTTTTGAATTCAATTCTGGCAATTGCTAAGTGGAATTTGTATGTTCTCATGTTTAGATTTGTCACCTCGCAGCATGAAGGCCTCGGGTTTAGATGACCACCCAGGTCTAATCAAGGTATAGTTTCTGTGTTCTCCATGTTCATATGGGTTTCAGGGAGCTCGGGTTTCCTTCCACAGTACAAAGACACAGCTGGCAAATCCATCTCATTTTTCTTCACTCATTGTGGTCTGGCAAGGCCATCCGTGTCATTTCAAGTAGGCTGTATAAGAGGTGACTGACACTTCTTTCCATCACTCATACAACAACATGGGTTTTTCCCTCCACATAATGAGAAAACACAGCACTCACTGAGCTCCGCTTTCGATTTTCAAACTGGAAAAACATACATGCTACAGTCAAATTTCTATCCATCAACAAAAAGTTGAGGCAAATGGGCCATGCAGCGACAGAATCATGTTTCAATTTACAACATATCTACAACACCTAGTTTTAATAGTTGTTTACAGCAATTGGGAGTTTGGGAACAAGATGCAGAGCATCATTTAAACTTTCCCCATAGTTCATAGGTCTGATACATTCTCAGTGGATGTTTTCTAGATTTAAATATAGTGATACAAACTGAGGGTAGAAGATGTACAGTTACTACATGAGGTTATCAAAGAAATGCAGGGCAGGAGAATTTAAATCTTTAAACTAGAAACCTGTGTAGTTTTGGGATTGGATCTGCCCAAGTACCCATCAGCCTTCCCCTTCCCCCAAAATTCTGACATAAGAAGTCTTATATTTATCCAAATTTGAATCCCAAACATATAACCGAGAAGACTGTACATAATAGAGTATGTATTTAAAATCCTGCTTTGTCCATCAGCACCTCAGAAAGAGGTGCTGATAGAGTTCTGAGGTAAGAACAGTCAAGTTCTCTGATCTTGTTTTACTGTTGACAGAAAGCGGAGAAACAAAGACCATATATTTAATTTTTTTTTTTTTTTTTTTTNAGGGGGGGCCTCTGAGTGCACACACTCGCTTAGGAATCTGACCCTACTGGTCGTCTTCACCTCAGCTGAACTCTGTGGGAAGAATAAGCAACTCACACACACACGTGATAGTTTTGACTGGTGTGGCTATACTGACTGGTTTTGCCTTTCTTCATCATGATTATACATCATCTTGAGAGGCTGTATGAAAATACATTGCTATTGCTTGTCTTAAAATATAATAAAAGTAAATGGTCACCCGGATAGTGTTCATTAAATAAACATTATATTCTGTCCTCTTCTGTCACAGGCAACTGTGTGAGTAAAAATCAGAAATATAGTAAGTTTAGCATATACAGTATGAACAAAGTACACTTTTTTTTTTTTTTTTTTNTTTTTTTTTTTTTTTTTTTTAACATAGCTCATAGTTTTTAGGCTAATCCACATTCTAATCTACATTTCAAATGTCAAAGAAGAAAGAGCAATACATAGCCTAAAACTAGTATGCATACTTGGAGATTTAGGGGTGGGTGATCTATCATGGTATATACTGTATAATTTATCAATAACATTATACTGTATATCATAACATAGTTCTTGTAGTCTTCAGCACCGATTAAGGCCGGACTTTGCACAGTGTCATCAAGGGCCACAAAAGCCTTCGTACAGTTATTTTCACACATTGCTTCCCATGACCAAAAAAGTAAATGTGATGTGTAAAATCAGCAGCATCCCCCTTTAAACATGAATTAATATGAAACTGACTATAGTGGCAGAAATGACGTGCTGAAATGTTGGTGCTTTCAGCTCATGCAGAAATTCATAGATAAATACAGAGCTGGGGTGAAGTTGTATTCCTCTCCAGGGTGTTTTTGTGGGTCACAGTGGTGGAGGGACTACAGCATCAGAAGAGGTAAAACAGGGAACAACATGTTTGACATAGATAAATTCTGCTTATTCAGAGTAGCCGGGAGGCGCAAAAGCAATAATAATAGGGCCATTTGTTGGATGGAAGGTCACCAGATATTTCTCTGTTGTTCAGAACACGCAAAGCCAAAAATGCACTGGGGAAAGCTGAGTTGCATCTGCCAAAAACAGCAATTTCTCTTTTTATTTTATGTTATTCATTCATTTTAGTCTGGCTGCCACAGTTTTGACAGTCAAAGTACATAACCAGGTTTTTTCACTGTGCGTTGAAGGAGCAGTCATGTCGCAATGCTGTCAATAAAACTGTACATCCCTCTTTGTTCAGGCATCATTTATGATTGATTTCGCTGATGATGTTATTGATTCATGCACACCTCTATACCCTCACCTTTCTCTAATTACATATGAATCAAATCATGCGTAGATCATTGTCAAGTCAAACTGGACCTTCATAGGTCACTGACAAAGATATACATGAAGTAATATCTTTGAAAAGGACCCTTGTAAAAATCCATCACATTCACAGGCTCAAGAAGATCCCCTTGCACCATGATTAACATCCTCCAATGTCATTTTTAAAGCATCTAGCAGGGCCAGCTGGACCACAAATATTTTCTGAAGCTCTGCTCTTAAAGCAGCATTGTTGAAGTGCTACAGTTGGTGATAGGAAAGGCATTATGAGGTAGCTGTGTGTGTATGTGGTACTTTACTTTATTTTAACCTTTGGACTACAAAGTTATTTATTAGAAAATGCTTTAGCCAATCGCTGATTTCTCGGATTGTTGAGAACTCTCCATCTTAAAGACACAATTCTGACTTGTGGCCTTTGTCTAAGTTCTTTCTTCATGAGATCACCTGCTACCAAATTATTATTGGCTTTTACGTCACTGATCACTACAAAAAATAAGATAAACCTCTTATGAATTTCTTCTCACTCTGCATAACTATGCTAAAATTAACTGACAAAGCCCAAAGATCAATTGTAGGAAGCGTTCATCATTGCACTTTCAAAGTGCAATGATGAACGCAGAGAAGGTTTAGCCGAATTGCCCATGGGTGTGAGCGAGTTTGTGCTTATGCATGTGTCAGCCATGTGATAGACTGGTGATCTGTCAAGGGTGTCTGCCTCTCGCCCAATTACTACGAGGAGAGGCTCCAGCATCCTGCAACCCAGCACAGGATAAGTGGGTAAAGAGAATAAATGGATGGAAGGATGGATGGGAGGATAGATGGCTACAATGACTACTAATGTCCACAAATTATATTTGAATGGACAGCACAGACACACAAACATCACTACCAAGCTTCAGCACTTGTACAACTGTGATTTATGTATTAGCACAAAGATTTTTGGGAGCAAATGCTACAATACACAGCCCTGGGAAAAAATGTGATTTATGTTGTTTGTAAACTCTGATGAAGCCAGAACGTAAATATAAATATTTCTAGTTAAGCAATTTGAACTGACTGCTCATGATTAGAATTGCCCATTTTTTGGTATTATAGTAACTACTGACAAAAACATAAAATTCTGACTTTTTGTTTCACTGTCACAGAATCTGAGCTTTATTTATATACTGTAGGCAGCTGGAGGAAACATGAAACATGCCATGTCTTGTCATATGTTCTATGCAATATGACAACTGAGGATCTTGGTTCCATTGTTGGAAAAATCCAAATTTGCTGTCCAAATGGCTGTAGACAGCTAGCCTGAAGCATAAATGACAGTGAAGCCAAAAAAAAAAAAAAAAAAAAAAACCCAAATGAAGAACGTGCTTCATACATTATGTCAGAAGGGATGAATTTAATGACAACTTAAATTTGACAATGTAAAACTTAAGTGTTTGTCCGTTTCAGTGATTAAATCCAATCTGCTTCATTGCTCCAAACAACACCAACTTCTATTCGATTCTACACTCCAGTAAGCAAGAAACACAAATTTATCTGGTATTACGTACCGACAAAATGATTTTTGCACCTTATGCTACATCAGTCACATCCACCAACACCATATCTTCACCACTAACCTTGCTGTACTTTCGCTTTTGTGTCTTCGGTCTTTATCAAAGTGTGTATCTGCAAATCAGAGTGATTCTAATTAAAAAGACTGCTATTGGTGATCTATGAAAAAAAAAGTCTTTTTAGTTTATTGGCTTCTGGAAGGTGGGAATAAAGACAAATACGAAGCGGGGAAAAATATATATAGTTTTCAGGGGCTGTGACTCATAGCACAAGGAATACAGCATGAGAGAGAATGATCAAGAGATGCAGCATGAGAGGATGGACNCCCCCCCCCAATATAAAATGATGCACAGACTGCAGAGAGAAAGAGGGGAAGATCTCTCTCTCTAAGGCTCATTACTCTTCTCACTGCATGCCAAGTGCTGACCGAGCAGCATCCCGGCCCTCTACTCTCCTCTTGCCCTTCAACCCCCTCCCCCCTCCGGCAGGTGAGGGATTCACATGCTGTCAGGCACACCCACCCTCAGCTCGCTTGGTCTGACACCCATAAAGCAACACAGGATGGTCGTGTTTCAAGAGCTTTAAAAGCGGCCGATGGGCTGCTTTAATGGATGGATACACTATTTAGCTTAATTCATGCTCTGCCCGGGCCTTACAGGGAGGATTTGACCTCTCTTAGGTTAAATAATGGTCCTGGACAGCTGGATGGGGGGCAAGGAGGAGATAAATGCACTGTGACATTCAGTTCACTCTAGCGTCCNCCCCCCGTGTGCAATTTGAGAGCAGTCCATTAGGCACATGCTTTGCTTAAACATGGGAAGAGTTATTGGACAGGGCAGCAATGACTGGGGGCCACGCACATAGCAGGATTTCAACAGAGGAAAGGGGACCGGGTAAAGCTTGATGGCCATTATTTATCAAACTAATCTGAAAATGTGTGGGAGCATTCATTCAACAGGTCAGGCGTGATGAAGTTCAAGTCCCAGCTTGTATTACGTGAAACATGTACAAAGCATCAAAATGTTCAGTAAACACTTAACAATGCTACTTTATGAAGAATTTGTGACAAGTCAGATTTCATCATTCCGTAATACATCCCTGGCCTTCACGAACAAACTTTCTGGCAAGAACATTTATATAATTTCTCAGAAAATGCTTGATGTTGTTTGCACGTAGCATAATGAAAATAGACTATTTTATGGATGCAAATACCCAATTCAGAGATTTATTTGAATCCTTTCTGAAGCTGGGATCCTGCAGTGAACCACCAACCACAACGCAAGATGAGCTCATCAGCAATCAGACAGCCAAAACATGATAATCTCATCAGTTTGATTTTCTTGGATTTTCTTGCTCCTCTGTGGAGCAAGAAATGGCTTTTTGAGCACCGCTGGCAGGAAAATGCCAGCGTTGAAACGGAAGCGATATGAACTCTCGATCTGTTCTGCAGACCATGCAAATCACAAGAGTTAGAACAGAGAAATGGCAGAGAAGCACAATCTTCATGGCCAGCAAGATACACTAACCCTAACCCCAACCCTACACTTATTCAACCTTTTCTTTTCTTTTTCAAACCAATTTACACAAAAATACGCCATTTCTAGAAGAAAATAAATCACTCTAAGCACTTTACCTTGATTTTATGTGCCCATGCACCTAAACACTGTTGCTGTGTCCTGCTCTGAGTTGACAGCAGCAACGCCTCGCAACATCTCACTGACAGCTTTCGTAATCCCATTTCCCCTTTTTCTATGATTGTTTTTATTCAAATTTTCACCTGTTTAACATTAGAAATATACCCCAAACAAATCTGATTTTACGTTTTGAATTCAGGAGAAAATAAAGTCCTTTAGTGCCCTCGCTCTTTAAACTCTGAGACAAACAGGAGGATACCATTACATATTTATTTTCTGGGATCAAAAATAAAGCTAACATTCTCATGCTCGTTTTCAGCAAACAATTACTGGCATTCTGTGTTATAAACTGTCAAGAATGTAACACTGTTTCATTGTGAGAAAGTAGAAAGTGATGACCCAGGAGCAGCAAATGATGTGTTATCATCTTTCTGCTTTTCCTCCTTTCTAGAACCTGTTCACCTTTGGCCTGAAGCGGCAAGAGGACTCTGTTGCTTTAGATACAGGTTAGCATGGAGATCTATCGAAGGGTCAAGCCATGTTTGGCCATGCTGTCTCTCTCCATCTTTCTCTCTCTGAACCTCCTAACATCTGCCCCCATCTGCATATTCCCAGAGTGACAAAACTAGTTAGCAAAGTAATAAATCAAACCTTGACTGCCCAATTTGGTTTCCTAATGTAATTAATAAGTGCTAAAAGCATTTAACTGACCATAATTTGCGGATGCCACTTTGAGGTGACCAATTAAAGAAAGTTTGTGTCCACATGAAAAAAAAATGTTGTGTTGGCACTGATATCTCTGCAAAAAGTTGTACTCAGTGCAGTTCAAACCAAATTAATATTTATTGTTTCGATCTCATGATGGATTGTGATCTATCCACATTTTCATAATCAGTTTTGAGGAGTATCAGATTTAGGAAAGATTAAAATCCGATACAGAATCTCTAATCAATTTATATAATATGTAATGCAATATATAGTTATATACTTAAACAATTAATGATTTAGATTGTTTGAGGAGAAAATTACATTTAACACAACATTTACATATCTTGAAAAAAATAAAATACTGGCTCCAGATTATTTGATCATTATTAGATGAGACAGAAACAATGTGATAAAGCATAATCTGCGACAGATTATGATTAGCATTAACTTTCGCTGCGCTGAGTTTTTAATCTATTCCTTCACTTTTAAGTTGCCTTGAACAAATCATTATCATCCTTGCACGGCACTCCGGCCTATCAAAAAGATTGACTCTCTTTAATTGATAGAGGATCTATCAATTAAATCTCTATTACTTGGGATCCAATCCCTGCAGTCACTCCCAGACTTGCTTAATCCCCTTCTTCACTTTCTCTCAGCAGCACACCGCCAAGAGCAGAGCACAGACAGAAGTGAGCAGAGGGAAGGCGAGAGGGAGGAAGTAGAGAGGGGCGATTGCCAAAAAGCACAGCTTGTCATGAGTGGATTTATGGCTGGGGAGACAGCAACGGGAGGCGGGCGAATTGATGGGTGACACATAATCAGCCCCCTTATCGCGGGCCCGCAAAACTGGATTGCATCCAGAGGCTTGTGATCCATCCGGATTTGGCTAATGTCTCCCACTCTTCTCCTGAGCCCCGACAGCTCTCTGTTATCAGGGCTTGGCCTGGGCTTCCTGTTCTTCTGACTGCCGTCCCTCCACCCCTCCATCCGCTGCCTCCTCCACCTACTCCACACCGTCTGTATCTTGACACTGTGTCAGGAAAAGAAGCAGCTGTGGGTGTGTTGACCAGGTCTTTGAGTCCACCTCTCTTCTCACTCTCCGGAACTATTTTAACCCCTCCCTCTCTTCCCTACTTTCTCTCTGGTCTATTCCTTTTTCCTTACAGTTCTCCTAATACATACACACACAGAATATAATCAATCATTCCTCGCATACATTGTTAGCTAGGATATAAGATTATATTCCATACTGTGTAGCAATGTTTCTCCTTAAATGCCATATTAGAGCTTTCAGAATATAAATAATGACATGCCCTTCTCAAATCAGAACTGCTGTCAGAAAGAGAACAAAGCATCTGATGTGTCACTGCTGTTGAAAATCAAGTAACTGTCTGTAAATCCTTTTTGTCTGCATGTTGTAACCCAATGCCAGTTTTTGTCACGGATGTTTACTGTTTCATGACTGTAGTTACAAAAGCAACAGCTCAAGGAAGGAATGAATCACAGATTTGAAGTGGTTGGGTTCACAATGTGGTTTTGGGGTAAAAGCGAAGCTATACTATGACATAATTCTTTGGTTCGCTCACACAGGATCCTCGCTGCCCTCAACAGTCGCTCATGAAACAGGAGGCAGAATGGTTCATTTCCTGTAATATGCAGTTGGACCGGCCGAGCATGATGAAGGGCATGACGATCACAGCGGTGGTCAAATTTAAGAGAGTTTGCACAGAATTGCCAGTCTTCTCATGTCAAATTTCCTTTTAGAGATGCTGATCTATGTGAATCATTATGATATATGTCAATGCCATAAATTGGTCATTTTGTTGACTCTGCAAATCTCTGTTTTCATTGTCCTATCACTACATTAAGCGACATAGACAAGCATTACATGCCATGGCCTAATGTCTACCAAGGAAACAAAGACTGTGCTGTGTGAGACAGAGTAAATGTTCTGTAATATCATGCTCACTCCTGAATACTCTGTAAAGTGCTGATGCAAGGCTTCAGCAAATCCTGCATGTCATGGAGTATTTAGGTATTGTACACAACGCTCACTTATGTACAGGGCTAGCGTTCAAACCGTTTCATTCATTTGAGCTGACTGTTTAATTAGCACAAACGCGTATCTTGAATAGGGAAGCATTCTAAATGAAGTTAAGACTGACAAATATTTATCACTCTATTTGCTATTGTTTGGAAATTGACAGCTCTTGTCACAGATGCTAGACTAACACCGTGAGTACTGTATGCAAATTCCCGCCTGTCTAAAGGAATATAAAAACCACACTTGTGGTTGCCATTCCAAATGACACAAAACAAAACTAGTCCGCACACTGACACAATACAATAAGCTCATTACACAGGGAAAAATATTACATTTACATATAAATTGAGTTAAGTCACAACTCACTCTGCTGTAGCTCTAAGATTATTAGGTCTTATCAGTGAAGAAGTTGGGCGATTATTATGTTAGTCAAAAGCAGCATTAAAAAAGAACAAAAAGTGATTTTCTTTCTATTGAGAATATCAGTAGCGCTTGACCAAATCTTTTTTTTTCCTTTGACCGCCCTTGAAGTGAATGTTATGCTGCATAATACTGAGTGTTTTTAAATCTCCACCAAGAATGCAAGGCTTTTCCATTCATGTATTAAACAGAGTTTTTCAATACTACTACAGCTACTGTGGGCCGAATCTACAATAAGAACCAAATCCAACAATGTGCAACTGTTTCAATCAACAGTTGAATGTGCAACTGAGCAATCAACATTTTGGTTTAGATCTGTCAGTATACCTGAAGTGTACATAGTACTAAGACCATTAAGCAGTAACATACATACATTTACATACCCACTAGAGGATTTGATCACAGCCCCAGAAGCTCAATTCAGGACAAGAAAGACTTCATATTACCTGCTAAGAAACTAGAAAAAATGAATATCTAGCTAAAACGTTTAAAGCTCTATGACTGTATTAATTTAATACTACTGCAAAATATAAATGCTATTTAAATGTGCAATGAATTTAATACTTCAAGTGT
Organism: Lucifuga dentata; assembly: GCA_014773175.1. Taxonomy (NCBI): domain Eukaryota; kingdom Metazoa; phylum Chordata; class Actinopteri; order Ophidiiformes; family Bythitidae; genus Lucifuga; species Lucifuga dentata. The sequence goes on along the minus strand of VXCM01003701.1, from coordinate 74,845 downwards.
GTTGACTCCATATTACTTGATGATTTCATTCCAATTTCCTTTTGTAAAAACTGTTTTCAAAAAGTACAAATTTGCATCGAATAGCAATATTTTTTTATTGACTGACCAACCTACTTCTGAGGAATATTTGAGTTTCTTAAATTATGGCCTCATGCAACAAATGCTATCCTATAGTCTGCAGTATTTTACTGTGCTGATGGTTTTGAGATTTTAAACCAAGCCGTATTCAAACATGGATGAAGCGCAATTTTTTTCATTATTTGATCCTGCTTCTAAAACAATTTTATCTGCCATCTTTTCTTAGCATGCAAATGGCGCTTTTAGCCCGAGAGATTCCATTATGAAAACAGTTCTGATGAGGAAGAAAGATGTGTGAGGGGGACACTTGTCATTATAAGAGTTGTGGGATACTGGATCCTCCTTAATGACTAAAAAAAAATAAAAAGCATCAATTTACAAAAGGTGTGCACGTGAGAATGTGTGCCATCTCTCAGTCCTTCTCCAATTACTCCTGCTGTAGTGCTGCAATTTTCCCGAGATGCAACAGCGGGATGACGAATGGTTGCTTAAAAAGCAGTTTCAGAGAATTACTGTCTGTGTCTGAGTTCTGGATGTGAATATATGACTGAGCGAATGAGAAAAAAGAGAGGGCAAATCACATCAACCCACCGCCACTGATTTATTGTTTGTGGATCTACAAGAGGAAAACATTTACCTTGGTGAGTTAGCAGAAGGGAGAGGAAACATTATTTACTAACTGCTTTCACCTTCGTTGCTTTAAAGTCGCCATCCTGACTGGCCGTGACCTTGCATTTGTGAACTATATTTGATTCCTGAAAACTGGATCTAGATTGGGAGGCTTCTTGTTCAGAAACTTGGTGTTATTCTTTTTAATATTATTACTCATTGGAAATAGTGTGGATGTTTGGCCAGGAGTGAAAAATGATTGCATTTTGTTCTTTCAGAGAATTGGAGGATGGGGTTTTCATTTTTGAATGAGTGCCCCGTGACAGTCATTTATCATGCAGCACCGTCCCATATTGATCACTTGGAGCAGCAAGGCTATCTGATATCACCTTGTCTCAGTCATCATCTGTGGAGAGACGCGTCACCTCCTCCACAACAGCAGCAAAACAAACACACACATTATATGTGTAGTCATTTCAAGTCAAAACAGAGTGTTTGTCTGCACATTTCAGTGCTTCACAAAATAAAGGGCAAAGGAAATCCAACTCTTCACGTGCAAACCCGGCACACGGGTCCTCTGATTCATGAATGTTCATCTTGATGGTGGGAACTGTTTGGATGGATGATAAATAATGGCTCTGCCTGGTCATTATAGAGAAGTGTAGTTGTCAGTGTGGTTTGCCAGGCGAGTATTCCTCGAGGTTTGGAAACTGCCGTGGCCCATGTGGTCTGTAGGCCAGACGTATCCGGTGGCTTAGAGCCAACTGTTTCGCTAACTGCACCCTGTATTACATTGTGTTCTTAAAACAAAAACAATGCCATTATGAGACAGCTTAGAATAAAGATAAAAGTTGAGCAGAAACTGAAAGCTAGAAATGTGTGCTTGTGTTTTTTTCTTGCACTGATCACTCCATGTATTTTTTTACAGGAACATTAAACAAAACAGATCTACAGTATGAACATCAATGTGCATTTTTACTTGTAATATTTTTTCACTGATTTTTATGTACTGACAAGTACTGAGTCATCAAGCCTTCATTTGTTGACATGTTTTGCTTGATCTATACAACGGTTTGCTTTGCTGATGAGTACTATTTTTAGTAGAGGAGTATAAATGATAAAATCTGTTGATGACGCCGAGAATGTGTCTCTGAGCTGCACTATGAAATGCAAGTGTTTACTCAGTGCCAAATTTTCCCTTTAATCAATTCACAAGGAGGACTGAGAGAGAGAGAGGAAGACGACCACCCTGGTGGAACAACTATCTTCATATCATGGACTCGGTGGCATTACATTGATTAGGACACAAAAGAGGGAAGCAATCTCTTCATTCTCTTCACCCAGTGGTTATCATGGGCTAATCTCAATTTAACTGGGAAAAAGTGTGTTCGTTAAAGGGGATCACGGATCCACAGCCTGCTCCTTTTGCCCATCTGGCAGCCTTTGCTGTGTATGGAAAGAACTGTAAACAGGCCTCTTTGAATTGTGCAAATGTACATGCATAAAAATTAGTTGCCAACTGCTTTAGAAATCAGTTCGACACTAATAATGGCCCAAAAAATAAGCTGATTAGTCATGTCATATTTTTTTTTTTTTAAGAATAAAGTTGCCAAGTTGTCAAATATGGCTGCTGAACCACAATAAAATCTGCCAGTGGGCAACTAATGCCAGACTGTGTCTGAAAAGCTCAAATGTCCTGAAGTGACATTTGGAGATGCCAACCCACATGTGAGGTGATTTTCTCAATGATTCAGAGAATTTCTTATGTTTCTGTGGCACACCATGGAACATTTCATCACAGTAAGATTTATATCCAATACAATTATTTTCCTACATAATTTGATCTTAGATAAATCAAATGGATTGTTCCAACAGTATTTGTTTATATTGTCAACAACCACAACATTATTTTCAGTGGACAAGCGATGGGATTTTGTGTGGCTTCATATTTAAAATCTTAAAATAAACAGTACAAAACATATAATTTCTATGCAATAAGAACACTGTAGGTTGTGGATGAAAAAAAGCAACTTCAAAAACCTCAAAATTCTTTAAAAACTAAAGAGTTCGGCTGCATTTCAGGACACTTGCTAATAGAAAAACCTGTCCAACAATAATAAATTGGGGTGAAAAGAGGAGGGAGCATGGAAAACGCCCTTTGTGACACTGCCGCTCACTCTGGTGAACACGCGCTGAAGTTATCCCTCCCTCTCTGATCTATGGACTGTCAGGACAGATGTTTGCTGAAATACTTTATCCCATTTCTGCCGCACCAATATGAACTGCCTCTGACACTAGCTGGAGGAAAGGAGGAGTGTCAAAAAAAACCCACAGAAGTCCTCATTTCTGCAGTGTATAAATGAGACTTCTTGGAGTGAGCTTATAGGAATATGTGAAAGTTAGCAGTTGGTTGTCAATAAGGACATTGGGCAACTATGTTTCCAAATACGTGTTATTGTTTCTATAATTTTGTATTGGAAAAAATGACTCATACTGTAGATCAGCGCTGTGGTTAAAACCTTGACATTTTGACTCCAATTTAGGCCTGGAATTTTTCAGGTTCCACTGGAAGGCGGTGTGTCCTGTGTAAAAGACATATACTGTTTGCGGGTGACCTCAGAATAAAACATCCTTCAACAAAAAAGTCTCTGACTTTGTTTTTTTGTTTATCTATTTGTTCCATTCAGCAAAAAGCCAGAGATAATCTGGTGGTTGGCTCCTGCCTTTGGAATCACATATGGACCCACACTTTCTCAGACTGAATTCTATCACAATGTCTTCCCTGCTTTCCCACTGCCTGAATAACAAAAAATAAAATAAGAGGATAATCATCTCTGCATGAAAAAAAAAAACAAAAAAAAAAAAAAAAANAAAAAAAAAAAAAAAAAAAAACAATATTGTAGCCACACTGGCTCCCTGCAAAAAACAACTGTGAGTTTTGGCCTTGTGCTCATTTGTGGCTTGTGGCTGCCTGACATGATGACTAAAAAGTGTCTAGTCTGGTTACCAGACGAGCCCAACCTGTGGTCAAAGGTAATGAAACCCATTTGATGCAACATGTTTATTTAGATTAAGCACTAAATATTGAGGAACCCAACACTGCTTGCGTATGTGTCTGCCAGAACCACTTTTAACAAAGTTTATGACACCATAAACAAACATTTAAATGATGCTGCCTGAGCACACATATGCATAAACTGAGAGAATTAAAAAATGAAGTTGAAATCAGCCAGGTATATAATTTCTGGTAATAACATTTAGTTTTGCAGTCTAACTAATGAAAGGTGGGATGAACGGCAGGTATTCTGCCTCTAAATCAATTCATTCTTCCCATTATAGACTGTTTGAGGTTACGGAAGTAAACTGATGAGAATCCACAACAGCTACACAAACATTAACATTTTCATTCTCTTCTCATCGCTAACAGCCCTGGGGAGACCCAACCAAGCGTATTCTATTAACAAAAGGCACGCCCAGTGCTCCCAAGTCTCAGTTTCCATTCATACACATCCACAAATCCCTTGGCATGAGCCGTTTGTGTTCACTAGAGCCCGCGTGAGGGCCAAAAAGAAAAAAAAAAAAAAAAAAAAAAAAAACACAAAGTAAGAAAAGCCAGAGATGCAAGTAAAGCTGAAGAACAAACACCTTTAAACAAATAGTCACTTTTTTGTTAACAGCACTTGGACTTCTCTACATTCATCTCATTAAAACCACCATTTGACTTTTAGCAACTCAACACTGGCTCCTTCATTAACCATTAGACCCATAAAAGTGGCTCATATCCCGCTGACAAGCAGAGAACATTGTGGTGCCATCGCTACATGTCAGCTTCTCTACATGCCTGTCATCCTGCCTGGGAGATAATGGAGATGCTGAGCCTGTATATATATTATATATTTTGGGGGGTTATTATGGGTAATCTTGAAGGACAATTAAAAACTGTCAAAATCTACAGCAAAATACAACCATGATCAACTGATTCTGATGTGCAAGGCAGTCAAAGCAACTCTGAGCGACCACTGAAAATTACACAGCACATGATCAATATTCCAAATTCCTATTAAGATCAATGTGACGCAAACGAATGTGAATCTCATGTGTCACAAACTAATGTTGAGCTGACTTGACCCCATTAAACACAGCATGTGCTTTTTCTTTAACAGCACCATTTTAAATTTAATATGGAATAACTGCATCAGAATCTTTGTCGTTCTGTAGTTCTACTGCAAATTGAATGATCTGGGTGCTGACGACACGAAATTACACACAATCTTAAGACACATATGTGCACCAGTGCACGCTCACACCTGCAAAGGCACTGTAAAATATCTGCAGAGTGGTGATGAGATTACGAAACACTAAAGTGGTAAAGACTGCAAAGACGTTCAAACTGCTGCGGGAAACAGGCTAAGATTAAAAAGCTCGAAGCTACCGAGAGGAAGGAAAGCAGATGATGCATCTAAATTTGCATACATTGATTTGACAACAAAGGAAATCTGCAGTGTGTGTGTGTTAACACTTACACCACTCTCAAATAGTTCACTCTGATGTGCTGTGTTCATCAACCAGAGAACGAATATATAGCATTTCACAGAAAGGCAAAGATCCCTTTGAGGTAACTGCTGGCTTCTTTGCGAGTTTTCTGGACTCGAAACACAAGCAGAATGCGAGGATCACTTTGTTGCATGATAGAAATTGAATGCGTAGTTAATTTCACAGCAGGTACGAGTCGAGCCACGTCGAATTGCTGATGGTGGAAGTTGTTTGCTCAGCAGGTAACAACACATCGCTGACATTTGGCTCTATTCATTTGCACAAGGTCTTGAGCCTGCTGTGAGCTAGACCTGTGAGGAGAGTCAAATGGTCTCTGCGGTGGGCAAACAGAAGAGCCAATCACACGCAAGAGTTGGCTACTCTGAAGCAGTGCTGAAGTTCACATGGTCACGAAAAAAAAAGAAACAGCTTTGAAAACTGCCTTAGTGTACAATGAGGCAGGTGCATCTACATGTTGTCTCACTAAACTGACATGATTTGTTCATTGTGTGCATTCTGCTTATTGAAAGTCCATAGAGTTTGTGCTGTGAGAGCAAATGTCGACTGTGGGACAGGCTTGAAAAAGTCATATCAGTCTAACAGGCTGTCAATTGGTTACCACCTTAAAGTCATTATTGGGTTAAATAACGCATTTGCCCTAGATTTGGGCCTTGTATGAACTACAAAGTACTACAATCGAATCTATGCTCTCATTTTCTTTAATCTCTTGGTTTGGAACTTTAGACGTGCAGAATAAGCATAGGCTGCAGAACATTGTAAAACAGGCAAGTAAGATACTTGGTGAACAATGTAATCTCAGAACCATCTTTGAGCAACAGGCCCTCCGCAAGGCCAGATGCATTATGGCTAGCAAGAGCCATCCTTTAAAAGAAGAATTTCAGTACTTACCTTTGTGACAAAGGCAAAAACTGCCCAAAATAAAAACCGACAGATTTAAAAACACATTTGTACCATCTGCCATCATATTTTTAAACTTGCATAATAAATAAATTTTAAAGTACGTATGCTATTTTAGCACAACTTCATCAAAAAATGTTTATGTTTGTATGTTAAGTGTTTGGTGTTGTTTTATCTTTTAACTTATTCAAGCTGCTGTAGAATAAGTTTCCTACTCGGGATAACAAAGTAAAGTGAAGTGAATGTCTTAATGTACGGTCCAGATCTGAGTTAGTCAAACAAGTTTACTGCTGTCGTTTCTGAGTCCAACTTTCTTGGACTCGGAAATGCGTTACGCTGGGCTCTGATAGTGGAAGGTGTTTATCGTGTCATGGTATCCACAGTGGAACCACTGCAAAGCACAGATAGCAAGCCGCTGTTTTCAGATCAGTTCTGTTCCAGCAGTCATGACGCTTGTTGCTATGATTGGAGATGGAGAGAGAGTTTCCTGAACCTTCGTATTGCTCTCTCTAGGAAGACTTAGAAAATGAAATGGCTCATTGCTACAATGATAGAAACATACACACACAGACACACACACACACACACACAAAATTGTCTTTTTAGACTTTCTCAGAAAGTTCTGTTTATGTAAATGCACTATTTCCCACCCTAAAAGTTGCTGTTTTCTTTTGGAGGTCTGCAAAAATGTTGTCCAAATGTTCACCAATGTGGCTATTTTTTTTTTTTTTTTTAAAATATAGAATCTGTCAAAACTGAGCAACCATTTAAACTCAGAGATGACGTCATATTATGTTACTGAGTATTCTCTTCTTACAAAATGCGATGATTACCTGCATCTCTGCATTTGAAGAGTAATGTGTCATCCCGACACAATGTGACAGCAGGAAAACGCGTGTGTACATTCTGAATATTCAAATACTCAAATATTCTATCCATCTCTCACTTTTTTGGGGTCTTACTTTGCAACCAAGATCAACCATTGCAGAGATTTTCTCATCTCACCTCAGCAGGCCTTTTATCCACCTTTTTCCAAAACTTAGTGCTCTTTCCAATTTGGGTACACTCTATCACTCATCCCAACACAGCAACACTACTTAGATAGTAAAAATTAAATTAAATCCAGCCACCTCCTTAAATACTACTGCAATAGAGGTTGTCACTTGAGGCAAGGAAGGCCAACACTGCCCCCCAGTTGTTGAAAATGTAATAAACCACCAGAAAGAGAGAGAAGTGTGAAAAGGAGATGTCATTGGAGCTGAAGAGTATGGCCTGCAAAAGCCTAAAATAAGCCGCTTTCTTTGACTGGGCTACACAGCTAAACAAATGCTTAATTTAGGTTTATACTGTCTTTAACTTTGCTTTGATCAAACAACCTTTAAAGGACTACAGCTAAAACAAACTGAAAATATTCTCATGAACTGAATGAGCCATTATATATCGTAACAACTGAAAGAAAGATGAGCTTGGTTTGTGTGAGTAAAAGCGGGTGACAAAACAAGAGGAGCCGAAGGGAGATAACGGAATCAGAGGATGAGATGAGAGTGTTGTTAAATCAGCGGAGCTATCTACATGTCTGTGTCTTCACGGTTGGAGCCATTCTAAATCTGACATCTTTTTTTTTGTCGAGCTCGAGTGAGCACCTTTGCTGCTCCAGGTTGGAGCTAGACCATCTTCATCAACACTAGCTGCAAGCACATCAGCAGCTCTTGAAGCTCTCTTCTCCTCCTCACACCGTCTCTCATATGCAGCTCAGGCTTATTGCGGCTGGCTGTAGCTAATCTGACTCTGAGCAGCGTGGGAGGCGGCAGCAGGCAAGGGCACAAAGGGGCTACTGGGTAAAAAAACTGCAGTTAGGCAGCAGTGATTGACGGCTATAATTAGCCTGCTGAAGTTGGGCCGACGGAACAAGGCCGAGGGGAGGAGCCGGGGCGTTTAGACAGCAGTCCGCTTTGATACACACACAACCTGAACGTGTTTGTGCAAACACGTGTTACAACGTATAGGAATAGAAACATGCACTTCTGAACACCATTTCAATATCATACACAAGGCCTGGAAATGCACCGTACAAGTAATAACAAATAGTTTTATACACATTTCACTTGTAATTTTGGGCCAAAAGGTTTTTGTAACTTTTTCAATTTGTACTGAACACATATCCACTAACAGAAAATGTGTCAGACATTATTCTCAATGTAATAATATGGTGTAGCATAAGTAAAACAAATGTTCCTCTACTCAAGTTTCACTATTATTAGTGATTAACTAAATGGTCTTTAATATAGTTTAACCTTTTAACAAACAAACCAGACAACCCTTACAGTAACATACACAAAACCTCAGTAACATCATTAGCACAATTTAAATGGGGGGAAATACACAAGAGCTAACAGACAACCACAACAATGAACTGAAGCAATGCAACTTCTGATCATGCTGATGGAAGTCTTGTGCCCCGTCTTGCTCCTCTTGGCTCCTTTTATGTGGAATATCACATCACTGTCAGCATGGCTATTAAGGCAGAACGAGTGCAACTTGCTGCCAAATGATCCAGAGAAATGAGGATTCCATCAGGCTGACAGACCCCTTGCTGGCTTTCTGAAAAGGTGTCATTTGCTTTAATTTGATTGTTTTTTTTTTTGGTTTTTTTTTTTTGGTTTTTTTTTGTTGTTGTTGTTGGTCGCCAATAATATGGCTTTTATTTAGCCTACCTGCAGATCTGCCTCTGTCTGCCCTTCGGCAAATATGCTTATATGTATCCGCATACTGATCAAGTCAAGTTCATATGTATAGCCCAGTATCACATTCAGTGTCTCAAAGGGCTTTACAGACCCACACATTAGCGGTTCCCAACCCAGCCCAAGCTCTCTAAGAAGATGAGGAAAAACTCTCCAAAAACCNCACACATTAGCGGTTCCCAACCCAGCCCAAGCTCTCTAAGAAGATGAGGAAAAACTCTCCAAAAACCTTACTGTATAAGGAAAATGGAAGAAATCTCAGGACAGGCAAATTACAAAGATAACACAAGGAAATATGATAGAATAATATGAACAGCAAATAATCAATGATCCAGTCTCAGTTTTAGATCATTTACTTTTCAGCCATATTTGGGAGCACTGCAAGGTTTTGAGAGATGAAGTCAAATCATCATCTTAAACCAACAGCTTCTGATGCATAAACACGTTGTAGGATCTCTGAATTTGGATTTTGAGCATAAATGCTGTTTTATTTTTGTATGCCTGTTGGTAATGCGGTCCAATGTCACCGTGGCATAGTAGACCTTGATGTTATTCAAATAAGGGCAAGTATATTTGTTACTTAGCAACTTTTCCCTGGATATGACAATTTAGAACTGTTGCAATCCCTCACAACAGATGACGAATACAGATTTAAGTTATGACAGCATGTGTTCATATGGTCATTCAGAAAATATTATGCTAAAATGAAAATTTAAATATTCTTCAAACTATTACAACGCACCAGCCTATTGATAACTTTCAAAAACATATTTACACACACATACACACACAATGGACTTAAATTATGGTGTCAGTCACCCAAAATTGTCATTATGTCTTCCTTCTATGCCTTGTGCAACAGTACAGTTTTCAGTGTTTAACAAACTGCCAAGAGTGGATGTTGACGCCTTGCCACTGTGGGGTATGTAATAACTTGCTACACCAAGCCCATTTTATTTTTTATCAGAGCTCCATATCTTCACTTCCAAATTCATTTTCCTCAGAGACGTGAGAAAATTGTCCCTTCCTGCCCCAATGGCTGCAGTTTATGGATACTGCGAGTCCCCCATTATAGTTTCTGTAAAAACTTTACCATCTTTCCTTTTCTGCATCGCTGTCCATGCAGCAGCTTGCAGCAGGTAGCAAACTGTTGCATGATTTAGGATAGATTAGCTTTTCCAGGTGTCAGCACCTCATTCTGACACACACAATTCATTGGTGCCGCCTCTTACTTTAATAAGGTCTGAATGCTTCCAGCCTACACTATAACTCTTGTTAGGATAGAGGTTTAAGGAGTACTGCAATCATTTAGTGCTGGCCAATTATCACTTCCTGGTGTATTGTGGGATGCAGGCAGTGCTTTTTCTCACCCAGGCAGCTGTAGTGCATGTGTGTGCGTGTGTGTATGTGTATACGTGCATGCGCACAGGAATGTCGCTTGTCAACATATGACTGACACTGCCATCAGATTCAATTCAATCAACTCTGTGGAGGAACAATGTTCTCCCTTTCCTCAACTGCAAAACCTGGGTAAGGCCACCGTATCAAGACAGAGGTGTGTGTTAAATTATTATTGGTTCCCTAGATCACGTTTTTTCCTGTCCATTTAGAAAAGGCTCTATAATCCTTGGGGTACATGGACAATCCATTAGTGACAATGCTAAATGGGTTTTACAAAAAGAAATGCAACCACACACTATTATTAAAAATAATCATTAACTAAGCATGTGAGGAGAGAGGAAAAAAAAAAAAAAAAAAAAACTTTACCATGCCAGTAATGTCCATCCAGTAAAAACCATAAATTGCTCAAAAATCACAGCACAGGGAATGTTATGATGTAAGTCATAAGAAGCAGCTAGTAGAACTAAAGGCAAAAATGAAATCTGGGTTTCAGGAAAGAAACACAATCCACTGAGGAAATATTGGCTATCCTGATCAAACTGGACAAGTGCTACTCCATATCAATTGTGCATAACTTTGTTTTAGGGCATTAGGACTCGACTTCAGAATGGCGCAACACATCCACACTGTGAATGACAAGTAGTCACTCTCTGGGGACTTTGTTGGTACACTCAGGAAATTAGAAAATGAAAGCGTGATTTACAGATTAGAAAAATGCCATGGGATGCTTCTATCCACGGCAGATAAAATGTGTTACCACAGTCACGTCAGCCACATCGACTTCCTGCTGCTTTCTGCAGCAGCGCTGCAATCTCCAAAGCGCAGTCTCTACTTTTTTTCTTTTTTTTTTTGGCTCTCTAACTGAGATGGTTTTTCTTGGTCTATCTAGCCTGAGGTTTAAAGTGGCGCATTATTTGTCTTCTTCTGAAAATGTTCATGTACAACTTATTTGCTGTCAAGAAGGCAGGAGGTATGTCATGCACTAAAGATTTGTAGAGTACCTTCAGTGGTTGTAGTTTTGGAGACTGAATAGAAACCACAGGGGGCATTCACACTGACACTTTATCCTGAATATGTTTGCGATCCATATCAAAATTTGATAAGATGCTTCACCAAACCTGAGCGAAACCAAGGAATTATACCCAGACAGACCTGCACAAGCACAGTTCCAAGCAAAATGTTTCCATCAATGAGAAAGCAGCCAACACCAGTTTAGTAGATTTAGAGATTTTCCTCTTTTGCTACTTTACAATCTTTGTTTTCAGGTTAAAATGTGGTCATCTTACAGCAACATGTTTGACTGGTGGATTAAGGAAATTGTGTAAAATTTGCATTGCAAAAAATGTCAGCAACGAACAATTCCTAATTCTTAAAACTTACCTCGACTATGTGGGAACAATTTCTCCCCTCCTGTCAAAGTGTTTGCTCCCTCAGGGATACAGTCTGCTATCTCTGCTTTTCTGCCTGAAAAACAGACAATAAGTCTAATATTGTGAAGCTCGAAGCCCACTGTTTACCAGCAGCTTTAATGCAGCGAGCCCTTAATTGCATTCATTATCTGAAGCTCCAGGTCCGGGCTAAGGTTGTGGGAAGAAACGCGGGATTTCGGTTATCTCTTGTTTATTCAAAAAAATATATAATAATAACTGCCAGGACTGTAGATAATAAGTAATGAGCATGTATTGTGGAAATAAATAATAATTTAAAAAAAAAGGGCCAGGATTTCCTGCCCACTTTTATCATCTCCATTTTCTATACAGAAAAGAAATAAGGATGTGTAGGCCATCATAGCTTAAGAGGTTTGGAGGAAAATGGAAGTTTCTTTGGGTGAAGGGACACATAATGGAGTTCTCTGCATCACCCCGAGGTGAAGTGGCAAATGGGGATATAATTGCAAAGCGTTACATGAACATTAAAAAAAAATAATAACAATAATCAGACTCCGGGAATGTCAGTTGACATTAGAGTGCAAGGTAGGAGGGGTCTCATCAACTACACAAAACTTTACCATTCCACATACACACACACACACACAATAGTTATGTTAGGTAATAGAATTGCTGCATTTTGAGTCTCAGAGCATTTTCAGATCTGTCATTCATTTGCTTGGCTCCAATTCGGGAATTTAAGCCTCGTAATGCTGCATTTAACCCATGCATCGATTTGGTTTTGTTAAGAAATAAAATCCAAGCAAATCCAACCTAAATGTATCAACAAGACTCGTGCGAAAAAAAAACAAACTGTCTACAAGATAACTAAATAACATGGAATACCAACAACAGAAGTGACATACGTCCTTGCTGTAGCCATGATATGGGTCAAATACCGAGCAACACTATGCCAGCAGAATGCAATGCCTTGAAAATAACATATTGCTTTATATTATTTGTTAACTATGTCAGGGATATCAATTTAGATTGGACTGATATTACAATGATTATGTAACAGTTTTTTCTCCAAGATATAAACAAAATTTCCTTGTTTTTTTACTGACAGAGGTTAACTGTGGTCATTCCAACTCTCTAGGTACATTGCCTGGATAAAACACAGTAAATAGTCATGATAATAATACAAAATTTGCTCATACAACCAGCTACAAAGTTCAAATAGTAAATGTCAACCACGCTTGGACAGCTTCTTCATATAGTACATTTCATGACAACCACAAAAAAAGAGCCTTGGTTTTGTAAATTCTCAAATTACATGGCATTCCCTTTGAATAAAAACATTCCTACATTAGCTTGTGACTGAGTGTATTCCAACCACCTGGCAGCCGACGTGCGCTTATCCCGACTCAGGAAGGTGTAAGCTCCCATCCTAGCCAGTTACATCAGATGACATATGTCGGGGCAGATGGGATGGATAGTTCTTCCAGGTTTATTTATCAGGGATGTCAGCAGCATGTTGTACCAACTGATCAAGCCAGGTGCCAAATCAGATAACATCCTGATTGATGAAGGCTGCCCTAACCCAGAAACACCCACCTGAATATTGAAAACACCGACGACGAAAATGAGGTAACTTGAGCCACAGTGCTGAAATTTTTGTAAACTAAATACCCAATAAATCAAAACTCTGTTCACTGAGTAATGGAAAGAGCCCAATCACAAGATCACAAATGCTCCAAAATTATAAGATTTAAAATAATCACAGATTACTAAATAGTAGTAATGGATCCAACATGTCTTGCTGGTCAGTGTCAAAACTTATCAACCAAAGAGGTGCGGCAAGCTATTTTACTTTACTGTGAAAATGTTGGCTTCATGAGGATTCCATGTCCATATGTTCTTCCTGACTGAAAGTAACATTCATTCATTCATTCTCTCCACCTCGCGTTCTGTCAGCACTATACTTGGCAGTCATTCCACAGTATACAGCTCCAACTCCCACAGTTTCTATTTCTACTCCTTTCTCCCTCTCATTCTGTCACTGAACTGCCTGAAAAATCCCACACATCCAGCACCTCCTGGAATTTAATAACTCTAGAAAGGCATGCAGAAATGTGAGTCATGTGACACGCCATATTGACCCTTCTGCAAAACAAGACAAGAGATACAGGTCAGTTTGCCATCTACACCTCTCACCCTTTAACTCCAATTAGAGCTACGATAATGAAGATGTTAGGACAGCCCTTCCCACCCCTGCAGTTACCTGCCACAGTTAACAAGGGCCAACATGTCCTTCACAGGCAACAGGGACACCTTTCACCTGTCTGAGTCAATCATTCAGCTCATTCTAATGTGTACATTCAATGTAAACCCCCTTGAAGTTAATCAAGCAGGCATCGCCAGGATGAATGAACTTTCTAGGAATGGATAGCTTAAAATGAACACCACTTAACATTATTGATGTTACAAACTGAGCTAAAACAGCTAACAGTGTGAATACTAACCTCTTCTGTTCCATTTAAGGTGAGGATGCTAAGTGCAAATTAAGCCATATACGGGATAAATGCCAACAGTGCTGCAAGTGGGCGTGTGTCACGGGAAGCAGGACATGATGCTCTAAAGCAGAAAAACAAACTCAGACTGATTACACTAGTGAGGAAGGAGATGTTTGTATTGTTATGCAAATACATGCATCATGTTTTGTTTTTTTTTGTTTTTTTTTTTTTNGTTTTTTTTTTTTTAGGGACTTTTCTGTTTTAGTCTGCTGGAGCAATTAAAAAAACAGTCAAAACGTGATTTCAGTAATGGCGTCTCTACCTTGCTGAATTTATACTCCTTTTAATATGCCAGATGATGGCAGAAAAGAGAGAGAGAAAGGAGGGAGATGATTTTTATCTGAGAGAGGAAGAATGACAGTTCCATAACCTGAGAGTCGTGGATGCTGCCTGCAATCCAACAAGTATACTTTTTTTTCACCTTCCAACAAGTGCTTATCAATACGGCAGGCGTGCCATTTTGAATCATCAGCCGTGAGGGTCTTCATTGATCATTCCCTGAAAAGCCAATCATAGCCGTCACCAATCAAAGCCTGCAAAGATTTTTCAGTCATCTTTGGGCTGCACTCACATCGAGTGCTAACCAGCACTGTGTATATCATAAAGCCGTGTATCTCCTTATAACAAGTTATCAGATGCACAAGCATGATGCAGACAGTTACATAAAAATCATGTCCTGCAAACATGTTGTATGTAACTAAAATTTTAAGACCAGTTATACTGACAAAGATTTTATTTATTTTTATTTATTTATTTATTTATTTATTTTTGCAGTGATAATAGAGTGAGGGTTGTGGGGATGATATTTGTAGGACTTTGTATGTGCTGGCCAGCGTGCTCATGCTAACCACTTCCTGACCTGCAAACGTAGCTTGGCTAAGCAGTGAGTTGCAGCTAATCAACAATAACCAATTAGTCTTGTCAAGACGGTCACTCCCACTCCCACTTTGCTATGATGTCAAAGAGGCTAATGGTTCTCTAATGGTAATTAAACTTCAAATACAGACCAGTTCAGCACATGTAAGCAATCATCTTAGGGGCATCAGGGGCCCTAATATGAAATGGCAGCCAAGCATGAATAATCAATTTGCCAAAAATGCCAGAGGAAAAATAAATAAATAAATAAATCAAGCATTGCAACTAGCACTGTTGATTTCATATCTTATTTCCTGTGACATCTCTCATTTAGCCAATTTTAGTGAGACTCGAGATGGAAAACAAAATTTAAATAACAGCAGCACTTTCATGTCCAGGTTGCCTGCAGCAAAACGAGTGGATCTCCTTTCAAAAAGGGTCTAAAACTTAAACCACAATTCTTTGAAATCTAACTAGTAAATGAAGCAGCACATTAAAAGACCATACCATCCATTTTGCATGTTTGAGCCTTATATATTCAATTTTCATACACGTAACGTTACTGACAATCATTTCCCAAAGAATACTACTGGAATGGTGAATTTTTTTTTTTTTTCCCCCTACCTTCCAGGCCGCCACTGGTTTCAGTTCATTCTGGTACGCTATTAAAATCAACTTGTTGATACTTGAAACGTTCTTCCATCATCACGAACAACACATGTATTCAGGTTTTTCCGAAGTTACGTCATTTTGGTGTTTAAACGCAATAAAAAGCACAGAGTGAATGAATGTCTGGAATACAGTCCCAAAAGAAGACTTGCGTTTATTGAAAATTTTTAACGACCGCGATTATAATGCAGCGTAACTATTAGCAGGCGAAACATTGATTTTTAAGGTTGGTGTATCACTTGAATACTTGAGTTCGAAAAATTAAGAAATTTTGCAAAATATCAGGAAAGCTGATATCCTTTGGGAAATGGTTGTTAGTAATGTAACATGTATGAAAACTGAATATATTAGGCTCAAACATGCAAAATGGTCGGTATGGTCTTTAAAAAGCACATTTGTAGAACAAGATTTTCCATATCTGAAATTTACTTGGGCAGCCCACCGAAAAAGATTTGCACCAACTAAGAACTGGTTTCTTCTATTATGTCCTAGTACATGAATGAGCAGTTGTACAGGTTACTTTCTTACTCAGAAGTTACCTCGTGAATGTGATGCTGTTAAAGTCCCATCGCGGAGGCCAACCGCCATAAATATGTTCCTACTGTGGGAAATGCTGTCATTTTTAAGCACCACCAGACAAAGATACTGAGCAATCCAGAACAGTTAAGATAATACCGCTTAATGTTAAAGACCTTTATTTCAAAGCTCTACAACTGCATACCCGAGAGCCACTGGATTTAAACTTTAATATCTATGAATAATTAAAGCTCTGGGAAAGACCATTTAGCTGGCCAATAAAGATGAAGAGAGCTGCCATTTTAAATGTTGAAATTATGAATAGGCCTTGAATTGCCCTCATTTGGAAACTGCTACACTACACTGATTCCCTTTTCAGTCACTGAGGTTAAAAGCTACCATAGCCACTAAATAATGAAAAAGAATACCCCCCCAACTCCTCCGAGTCTCAAAATACTGTATAACCCTCAATGATATACCCAAATGAAATCCACCTGCCCCAAGTAATAGTATTTATTTAACTCAAGGGGTTGTTGGAGCTTTATGGGGCTGCTGTAATCCCAACAAGCTTACAGAGTTTCAGAATGACACAGAGCCTGAAAGGCAATGCCTTTTCTGAGCAAGCGATCTGTGTATCCACTGAACCTGTGTGTGTGTGCGCGTACTGACTGGCAAAGTATCACCGCGATAACTATAGCCAATGTAAGCAGTAAAGCCACACATTTAAAAAAAAATCTAAATAATGAGATAAATGAAATTGCCTTGTGCCAACGCACACAGCAGGAGAACAGAATGAAGCTCTCAAAGAAAACAAGTAGCATCCATAGTTTGGCTTAATGCGACTACTTTAAGTCATCATCTTCATGAGCATTAATGACATTTGCCATAACTACTGGGCAAAAACTTCATTACGTAAACATAAATGCATAAAGGCTCAAGCTAGGGCTGCTGGGTAAATAAAGTTGACTTCTTTTCTCATAGAATCCCTAATGAGTATTTTCAGAGGATCTGTTGTTTTTTTTACAGTTGACTCTCAAGTCCAGTGCTTTGCATGATACTTTACATACTATCAAACAAAGATAACAAAGGTGGGGAAAACAACTTCATGTGAGATGCTTCATGAGATCCTCCTAGTTGGACCAAAGACGGAAAGAGACAAACGCATTCTATGTTCAGCTGTCTTGCCAAACAGATCAAACCACAAGTTAGGCGTGATTTTAGAACTGTGATTTAAATTTTAATTCTCATTTTAACAGGGTTATTAAATATCTTTCCTTCACCTTAGGAACACTGCTAAAATCAGATCTTTTTTAAACCACAAAGATGCTGAAACACTTATACATGCTTTCATTACAAGCCACTTAGACTACTGTAACTCCCTCTTTATTGGCCTGTCTAAGAAATCAAGAAGAAAACTACAGCATATTCAGAACGCTGCTGCAAGGGTTTTAACTAATACTAAGAAAAGTGATCATATCACCCCACTACTCTGCACTGTTTGCACTGTGTCTTTTAGAATTGATTTTAAAGTCCTCTTACTTATTTATAAAGCCTTAAACCACATTGCAGTGTATTAAATCAAAGATTACCTTTTGTTTTATACTCCTGCCAGAGCACTACGGTCTTCAGCTGCTTTTCTCTTAGATGTTCCACATGTTCTACGTAAGAACACTGGTGAGGCTGCTTTTTGTTTCTATGCCCCCAAACTCTGGAACACCCTGCCACTGGACATTAGAACTGCAGCCTCGATTTCCATTTTTAAAAAGAAGTTGAAGACCTATCATTTTAATCTTGCTTTTAAATTGTAGTTATTGGCTTTACAATGTTTACACATTCTATACATTAAACTGTATTTTATATGTTTATATATTTTTATTGTGGTTCTCTCACTGCTTTTAATTGGGTACGTTTTTTTTTACGTCTGTGTAAGCATATATCTGTATATGTATGCATGTATGTATGTATGTGTATGTCTGTATGTGTGTGCATATATGTATGTGTATGTACGTGCATGTGTGTATATATGTGTGTATATATATATATATGTGTGTGTATATGCACATATATTTTTAATTATTTCTTTGATCTAATGTTTAATGTTGTGTTAAATGGTGCTGTATTTGTTCTCATTATATACTCATGCACTCTTATTGTCCTTTAGTTTTACGACGCTTTTTCTGATTATTTGACTAGTCATGTCTTGTAAACCATTTTGAGCTGTATTTCTGTATGAAAGGTGCTATACAAATACAGGTTATTATATTATTATTATTAGTATGCATGTTTTTTGATTTCAAGAAGTTGTGACAAAAAATTTAAAAAAAAAAACAAAAAAAAACAAACACTGCTCTCCAAAACCAACAGACTCTGATCTCCAGCAGAATCTACAGGGTCAAAATGACAGACAAGAAAATGGTGATGGTCTTGTAAAATACAAAGGAAATTCTGACCAGCTCTCAGCTCTTCCCTCAGCCTCTCTTGCTGCCAGCTTAGGCCCCGCTCCGTCCTTCAGGCTGACGAGGAGGGCAAATGGACTGAACTTGGGCTGTCGGCTGGCCCATGATGGATGGACTTGGACATGTCGGGTGTTTGGCCATAAGATGCCATACCACAGATAAATGTCTGCGCTTTAGGTTTTAGAGCATTTCTTCTCCTAATAAAGATGTCTATCATCTGTGAATAAGTAACCTTGTCGACCCGCCAAGACGGCGCTGAGCGCGGGGTGGAAGGTGCAATGAGCGACCCACAAATCAATCACGCATAAACAACGCGACAAGATGAACTTGCCTATGATAACAATTCAGAGAGAATATTGCGGCATAAAAATGGATAATGAAAGCCAAGAATCCTTGCCAGTAATAGCATCAAGCTAATAAAAGAGATAAGCAATCAAATGGGAAGCTGACTTGCGGTAAAGGGAACAATATCAGTTCTCATTCCATCTGATGGTACATGGAGGGAGGGGGATTTTTCACAGCAGAAGAATCCCAGATTAAAGGAAAGTCTTTTTATAATATCGCCAAACTTTAAGATAGGGACTAATTAAAATCAATAATATTAGACAAAGAGGCCTTGGGCATGGCATAAGCTTAAACCTTGGAGTGAGCTGCATACATTATCTTGAATCTAAGCTATAAATTATAAAAAGTAAGGTGGGTTTTGAGTACTTTGTAGGAAGCTGTTTTGGGTCTTGATAAATGTATATTTGATGCTGGTATGGGGGTGATAGTATATCTCATTAAGACATTACATGAAATGCATCTACTGTACACACATCCAAATGTAACCACATCAAATCTCATTTTGGTTTACTGCACCAAACAGGTAATTCTGGCATATTTCAGTATGATTTTAGACAGCCTTATGCCCAGACAAAGCTTACTATTACAACATTTTTCAGGCCATATGGTAGAGGGCCCATGCAAACAAGAAAGGCTTAGAAACTCAGTGGGAGAGAAGATCTGAAAAAGGAAGAAAGCTGAAGGAAGGCAAGAGAATAGGCAGCAAGATGCAGGGTAGTCATCCTCCTCACTCCATCAACTCCAATACATCCTCTCAGATGATGCATGAAAATCCATTTATGCTACAAGTCAGGAGGGAAGGAGATGCGGCGAAAGAGGAAGCGATACAAAGAGATGGATAAACTGATAGATGCATGTCTGCCATGCTGGCATGTATGAGCAAAAACAGTAACTCAACTGAGCAAGTTAGATTTAGAATCAGAAGAGGGAATTCACTTTTGGTTCTTCAGAGCTGGAAGGCAAAATTACCTATTTTAAGAAATTCTATTGATTTCAGTAATAATACTTTTAATTCACTGAAGAACTCTTTGCTTTAATATTTTAATTAGTTTATATAAAAGTTAATGCAATTATTTTAATATCACACCTTATATGCTGTAGACACTGCAGCAAAGATGAATGATAGTGTTAAAGGACCATATCAGCCATTTTGCATGTTTGAGCCTAATATATTCAATTTTCATACATGTTATGTTACTAACAACCATTTCCCAAAAGATAAAACCGTATTTCAGCTTTCCTGATATTTTGCAAAATCTATTAATCTTTCAAAATCAAATATTCAAGCAATATACCCACCTTAAAAATTGATATTTCACCTGCTAATAGTTACGTGGCCTTACGAACTCACAGTTGTTAAAATTTTTCTATAAACACAGGTCTTCTTTTAGGACTATATTCCCCAGTGGAGACACACATTCACTCCGTGCTTTTTATTGCGCTTAAATGTTAAATTATGTAATTCTGAAAAAAACCTGAATACACATCTTGTTCACGATGATGGATTACCTATCCCAAGAATGTTTAAAGTATCAACAAGTTGATTTTAATAGCATATGAGAATGAAAGGAAACAGTGGCGGTCTGGAAGATAGGAAAAAAAAAAAATTAATTCACCGTTCCAGTAGTATGCTTGGGAAATGATTGTCAGTAATGTTACATATATGAAAATTGAATATATTAGGCTCAAACATGCAAANAAATGATTGTCAGTAATGTTACATATATGAAAATTGAATATATTAGGCTCAAACATGCAAAATGGCCAGTACAGTCCTTTACGTCTCACATTGAACAGATCTGTCTGGAGTCCTTACACAGCACCCAGTGTGTGAAAGCTGCTCTTTATAAATTGGACCTTACAACCCATCTGAAGGTACTTAAGTTAAAATTGATACTTTTAATACCTGCTGCCAAGCCGCATTAAGAGCTGAAGTCAGCAGAGCACGTAGCAAAATAAAACACTGGATGATGTCCACTAAAGTACAACAGCATTCTCTTTTGCCCCCTGATCCACAAGCAGTTTCCACTCACGGGCTCGCCAATCACTTTTTTTTTCCTCACCATTCTCTACAAAGCCCATGAAACAATGGACAGATGCTAGAACGAGATGTCTAGCGTGAAAACCAGAGCCCTTCCTGATGTCAGTAAGGTCACTGGTTTTGTCCCTTTCAATGCTCAAATGAATACAACTGATGCTACAAATGCCAGTCTGTCCCTTATTTGTACCGCAAAGCCAACGGTGACATACCCAGCTGCTTCCCTGACAACTGAGAAACTGCAGCTGTAACTGAGAATGATGAAAAATATGAGTATTTGTTCGTCTCTGATAGGCCTGCTTCAGATGAACTATTTCGTGACAGCGACTACTCTTACAGGAAGTGTCATTTTGAATGTTCTTGAGGTCTCGTCTCGCGTGCAAGTCCAGGTGTTGAACGTCCTCTTTAATTGCCCCCCCCCAGTTTGCCTGTCTGTAGCACACCTGGATTTCAATAAAGCATGCCGACAGTTGCTACCATTTCAATAAAAAAATAAATAAAGCATGAATGCTCAAGAAGCCAAGTTTGCACATCTTGTCATGTCACAAAAAAATTGATTTTCTTGGCAAGCCTCAGAATTTCCTGAACTTTTATGAACATAATATGGCAACATAATTGCTGAAAAACTTTTTTCACTCATTCTGTTGATCTATATTAAAATGGTTTGAGCCCTATATCGATATATAAAATCAGTCGTAGCTGTGGCTGTGCATGTCATCCAAAAGCAATTACAAATCTTGTACTGCAAGATGTCTCCCTTTTCTGTGCTAGGGTAGAATTAACTGCCATATAGTTGAGGCAGAGTAGTAATTTTTTCGCTAAGCGTGTCCTGAATCCACTCAGTAGCGTATTTCTTTAATTGCTTGTGGCTCTCACTGATCATCACATGATGGCTTCAGAGATGGGCAAGGGCAAACAAACACGGTGTTTGTTTATCAAAGCCGGGCTAGCGTGTGATCTGACTGTGTGTCAAAGAGTCAATTTATCTTGCTGAACAAGGTGGCAGAACCCAGCCAGGTTTAAAGAACTGGGTGTCTGGCCGACTCTCACCTTCAGCGCATTCAGCTGGGAATGAGAGTGCTCCATCATCCGACAAGTTCCGTGACACCAGCTGGGCGCCTGGGTGGAAAGAGCAATGGGGTGTCGTGCTCTCCACAAGCACCTTCCTCTCAGCATGGCCGGGCCCGCTTCGCTTTCACCTCACACCTCAAACGCACATGAACCAAGATGAAGCATCTTGGCAGCTGCTCATAATCAAACCCTTATCTGTTGTCTGCATGATAAAATACGATGGGTCAGGTTCATAAACGGTAGCGCATTATTTACCATGTCGGTGCATGCAAAGACCATCATGCTCCCTTATTCATAAATGCCCATTACCAACATCTTTTAGCGTTAGCCTTGAAAGAGGAATTACTACAGTATTTCCTTGTTTACATGTTAGGGAAGCGATTCATAAAAAACACTGTCACAAAAATTAAGACAGTTTCATTCTGGTCATAAATTTCAGCGGTATGAAATCTGGTCAACATTTAAAACTGCATTTACCTCACATGTTAGTGATCAATATATTTGATAGATAAACTCACTCAGCTGATCAGTCAGTTTTTAAAATGGTGAGTCTTGATCCGATCTCACACACATTCTGGTGGCGCTGAAGCAGCTTATTGAGAACCTGATCTGCTACTCTGTGCAAGTCAGTCTTACTCACTCATATACACACATATCACCTCTCCCCCAAACTCCCTGGTGCAGATGATCACACTACAGAGGTTAATGTGCATGTTTACCTGTTATTTTTATGTCAATCTTTTAAATTGTGGAGCTCTAAAGCAGAATTTATGTTTCCTTTGCCTGTTTACCGTTTCAGTGTCGCGTTAAAACCAGATAAATCAGGATAAATTGTGGCTCGTAAATATGAAGCAGCTCGTTAACAAGCTGATCTTCATTAGCTTTTACCTGAGACACAAGTAAAAGGATTTAGTGTAATGCTGCATACTTAGTGTGTTTTTTTTATGAATCTGGCTAAATGTCATTAGTACATTATTACGTCTGCATTAAATATTTTACAGGCTTTGCACAATATGTTCACTTTTTTTCTTTTTTTTTTGACCACAGGAGAAGGTATTTGGTGATAGAGTGTGCACCACTACACGCACATTAATAACATAATTTCCCTCAGGTAACAAGGCATTACTGCAACTGGTTTCTTATTAAGCCTCATAAAAAGGTGAGCCTCTTGTTTGACTTTCTCTCCTTCAACTGTTTTCTAACAAGAAAATGCTTCCCCTTGTTTTTAACACATTCATTTTAATTAGAGATTGTTGGGCATCACAAGACAACAACATGCATTTTAATTTAATCTAATTACCTGAAAAGCAGGACTCTATCCATAACTGTCACTTTTTAATCATGAGGTTCCTTCACAAGAGCAACAACACAAGTAAAAGTACAAGAGTTTCTCATGATAGCATCACATCCATAATATCAGTGGTGTTTTGGAAATTGGGAGGGGGGGACTTTTTCCAGAATGGACAACATAAAGCATCATTTCCATCCCGTAACAACCTTACAGTCCATATTATTAAATTGCCATGCGTAACATGCGCGCATTTTGAAATGCAGACAAAATATGAACCTGGAATGCATGGGAGTTCTTTCACATTTGCCCCCAAACAGTCATGCTGAAAATCTAAGGCAAATTTTCATTTTACGGCCTGTCGGCTCCCTGATACGGAGCAAATGAATGCAGCAGCAAACAAATCTATCAAATCCCACATCAAAACAACTCTGCTCCCTCTCCCTGTGACTTAAGGACACAGACGCAGCAGAAGGGAGAAGTGAGGGACGAGACAAAGAGGTGGTGGTGAAAGGAAAGCAAGGAATTGAGGGCAGTAACTAAACATTTAACCCAACCTGCTGACTTTAGAGATGCCCCAGGAAAGGATGCACCAAGGCCCCCATTCTGGATAACTACACTCTTAGTTTGAGCAAAAATGACAAAATCTTGTTCCTGTAGGAGTACTGACTCACACACCACTACTGAAAGATCCTCCGCAATGAGGGAAATAAACAAGGCAAAGCAAAATAAATGGTTGTAATTATGCAGCGACATTATAAGCTATTTTTAATGCTCACTTACATGCGTTTCCCTTCAAGAACCTTCCAACTTATTCCAGATAAGGAATGTTTGTTTTTCCAGACTGGGCAAACAGAAGGTCTTTTATCTGTGATGATGGCAAATGGAAGTCCAGGTTTTAACAGCTACAAGGGCAGTGGCATATTGGGCATATCAGCTCAGTTCAACGCCTCTCCTGAAGCATTGTGTTGGGCCGAAAATGTCAATTTCATGCCATTTAGACTTTGATTAAAGAGCCTAATGGATACCTTTCTGGAACATGACAGGTTAATCAGTGTCTTTTCATCAAGCTTTTTGTCCATCTCTGCTTGAGCGTTCCTTGCCTTCAACAGGAATGGCAAGAAAAATGGCTGCACGAGGAGAGACATTAGACCTTTAATTAGAGACACACTTTTGAGCCAGTGTCTACCTCAGTGCTTTCACTAAATGCACATTGCATATTGATGTTTCTGCAAACGCTTTGAGACACTTAGATTGTTCCTGGGCCTCTGAGCATGATGACATAATAACTGGACCTTTAGTTTGAGGTGTCACTGGCTGATTCAATGCTAATGTCAGAGAAAGCATTTAGATGTGGACATCACACAAAGCTATGGAGCATCTGCACAGACATGAAAATACAGGCATAGTCACAAACTCCATCCGTTGATGAAAAAAAACAGCTATTTTCAAATGCTTCAGTTATGATTTGGGGATTTATTGCAAGTGCTGATGCGATTTACTAAAATTTGCCTCTTCATCTGAGTTTTTATTTCTCCAGCAAGTTGCTGCGCTTGAAACGATGACTTTGGAGAAATTAATGTGCTCCTGGGTTACTTTCAAAAGGCTCAGTACTGAGTACTGCAAGGGGAAGAAATGCAATCAGTCATCAATGGCCATAATTTTTACTGCAGAGTGAAAAGAGACTGGTGCATTTGTGCTGACACTGTGAAACTGTTTGACAGAGCGTTGGCTGGTTTTACAGTTATTTCTTTTTTTTTTTTTTTTTTNTTTTTTTTTTTTTTTTTTGCAATGAACTTTTCCATTAGGGAAATGTCTACTCCCAACCATACCTCCATAGAGGTGCTGCATTTGTGTACGTGGCTGTACATGCATGCACGTGTGTGGCCCGCATCACTGCAGCAAGAAGATGTTGGGCAAGATCATTTCCATCCTGTTAAGTGCCACTAAAAACAACAATGTAATAAGCCAATTTAATAAGCCATAACTCATTGTGTCGCTGACATATTATGTAAGCAGTAGTGATGAACTACACTTTAAAGTACTTTAAAAGCAAATAAATACCATTAGAACTCTCCCTTTTAATGAGCCTGTGTGCTGAATCACGTTACTTGCCACCTTACAGACAGAAAAGGAGCTTTGACGCTTCTGCCAGACCATTTGTCAAAAACCTGAGGTGATAAAACAAATAGATGAAACTGCAAAATAAGCTGCAAGTCTGCACCAGAGTTATGAGATGTAATGTGGCTGAGATAAGCCAACCACTTTTAGCATAAAATTAAAGCCTAACCTAAATTAATGTAGTCATTTTCTCCATTTTATATTTGTGATTTTTATCATCCTCTTTAGCAATAAGCAGGGAAAATCTGATTTCCAGCCCCAGTGCAAAATAACCTGATCTTATCACATCTTTACATTATCCCAAAACGTTTGTACTGGGCAGACATTAACTAAGAACACAACCTAAACAGCATATGATTTCCAAGTCATCCATTATGAAACAGTAATATAGATTGCTTATCGACTTAATTTTTTTTCACATAGCAGTGTACATTGACAAGTGTGTTTTCTATCAAAGCTGAATGAAAAAGTATTCACTGATAGGTATTTTCTCTATAATGGTTTTAATCTGACAGTATGCAAATTTTAAAGAGAATGTCCCCATACAACTTCTGCAGAATAGCTAGAGCTCCAGTCCACAGCTCAACAACCTATAATCACATTTATTTACCCAAGAATGGCCTGGAATTTGAGTGACAGCATAAAAAAAAGAAACAAGGTGCTCAGGCTCTGACACGATGAAAAAAAGACCAATTTACTAAATTTACTGTCCCCTTTAAGTAACAGGCTGTTTTATTGCCCAAGTGCTGTTTTTACAGTCTAGTACCTGCTCCTGCTTCAAAATGTCAGCATAAACTGCTGCAAGTTCAGATAGCTTCTCTATATCCTGCATATAATAGCTGGAAGTTAAATTTATGTTGCTTATACTGTACAGTATTAAAGATAATTGTTCTTTAAAGTACATATTTATCTGAAATGCACTTTTCACTGTGTTTCACAGTCTTTATATGAAGATACATTTATTTACTTACTGAATGTGACTGCACATTTTGAAGTATTCACTCATGATAAAACATTTCAAGCTTAATGCTGATTAAGCTTTTACAATTAGGGAAAATATCTTTGTGTAACTGTATGAAACCCCACTTCATCTGAAGGGAAAGGTCAAAGGTTACGAGTAAACAATTAGAATAGTGTTTAAACACTGTGTAATGAAATTACTTTGCTGTAGTTTTGCACACAACCATAGCACCATCAAACACACACACTCTTTAATCATTTAGATTTCCATTATCACACTTCCTCTCCTCATTAGTCAACCTAGTTGTCTTCACTAGTGAGCCATGAAGCAAAATGAATTCATTACCCAGTAAGATTACCATCTTTGCCGGATTTCTCTCCTCGCTTCAAATCCCAGCATTTGATGTTTCTTTTTTTTTTTTTTTTTTTTTTGTCAGAAACTTAGCTAGATTAATTATAAAGACTTGACTGAAACAAAGCAGAGGCAGGGCACAGCATCACTGCCTGACTGCATACGGCAAAGGAGAATATATGACTGCAGCCTGTTTCAGTATCACGGAAGCAATTTCCTTCAGACACAAAGGTGTGACTGGGAGGTTCCCAAATACAGTGGCGCTGTCAGTCTCTGATACTTGAGCCGAGTGCCTCTCAACACTGTGTGCAACCATGCTCAGCTTGTTCTTTTGCTCTTTTCATGCCACCCCCTCCCTCCAGCCATTCCCTTCTTGCTTCAGCACATTTCACATCTAAGGGAAAACAAACAAGCGGTGTCACTCCTCTATTATTTGCCAGGAAGCCCCACAACTCATGTGTTGACGCTGGCATAATGAGAAGTAGATGTACATGCAGCAGCTTCTTAGGCGAGAGCACTGTTAAATGATCTGAAGCAACGGCGCAAGGAGTTTGATGAGTTTGTTGGGTAAGAAAAATGCTAAGCCACAAACAAAATGGATCCACATTTGCAGCAACACAATGACAAATCCTGTACGACTGGAACTTTTCCTATCCATATTTTTTAAATGGAAAAAAAATAACTTAAGAGGTTGACTGCTATATAATATTCAAGTTGAATAATTCCATTAAGTCCTCATAAGCCTGCCTGATTAGCACAGTAGTTGCACCTCTTCTACATCTCAAACTTGTTGGAGACAACTTCTCAAGAGCAAGTTTTAATTCCCTTCACACAGGCCACTTAAAATCAATCATACCATGACAATGAAATTGGATTATCTCTCCTTTTTGTTTTTTTTTCTTCTTCTTTGGTGGAAAACTCTTTGCTTTGCCATATAAATATAGAAACAGTCTCAAGCGAGTCAACACAGATTCTCTCTGGATAGCATATTAAAAAAAAGGGGGAAAAATTAATTGGGAAACTCTGGGCGAGAGTGTGATTGTGACTTTGATCAATGACTGGGGAAACTCATTACCAGCGTGGGCCAGTGTGTGAGGTGGACCCTAATTGCGTGCCAGTCTGTAATTCTGTGGTGTAATTGACAGCTGCATGAAGCAGGTGTGCCCAGTGACACAGTGGTGTGATGAGCGAGACGACAGAGGAAAGGGACAGAGAGATCACAAGATGGGGTGAGGAAATGGAACAGTTAAGGGATAAAAAAAAAAAAAGGCAAAGGGATATCCTTACTTTTGCTTGGCAGGGATAATACTAAATTATAATATTGTGCTATTTAAAAAAAAAAAAAAATCACANGGATTTTTTTTTTTTTTTTTTTGCAATCTCTGGCAAGCTCTCACAGACCAGGGGCAAAGAATGCTGAATTCAATCAAGCACGCCATAATTCCTTGCAGTGTGTGAGTGGGGCTGATTCACAGGCTTCTAATGGCTGCTCATAATCAAGCACCATGATTAAGCACTTGGGAAAGTGGGCACACACTAAAAATCCTTTGGAAATGTCCTTTCCCTTAGAGCTAAGTACACTCATTACCTCACAACAGCGGGTATGTGGGTGCTTCATTAGCTTTTATGCAGAGTTGCCTGCATTCACTCATAGGTTTTCTGATTTCTGCACAGTGAAATGGCAACCAAAGAGCCCTTGACTGGAACAGTTTGAAGTCTGTATGGAGGCTATTTGGTAGCTTAAAGTCTGCTGAATTTACCTCAAACTGGAGACAATGCAAAGATTTTATGGTCGCACTTTTAGCAAGGAACAGAACAGTCTTGAATTTTTTTTAAACAAATATCTAATTCAGCTCTCATACATTTAAGTAAGACACTTTAGAAATGTGACTAGCATGACAACTTCAACAATGCACCTAAAAAAATAACTGTCTCTGACATGACTGAGACTTCAGTTTGCTAAACATAATCATGAGAAACTGTTCAGTACATTATTTCTTAAATTATCCAATAAGACTGGACAAATCCATTTCGTCTTGCTTCCATCGTGTTTTCAGCATAACGTGACGAAGCACGAGTTCAACGAAAGAAAATGGCGCTTTTGGTCGGCTGTGGTAGTCAGAATGCCTTTTTGTAGAGACTAATTATGTTGTTAAGGCTTCCCATCAAGACTTGACTGTGGCGACAAGCCAGACGGCGGATGACACTCTCCACATGGCGAGCTGCATTAGATGACCACACAGATGCTTCAACCACCCAAACTCATTAGCGAAGGCCATCCAGGTCCTGAACCAGTTACTACAACTCTGACCAGAGCCATCTGCATTCCAAAAAACACAACTTGTATCCCTTTAAAGAGCATTAACTCAAAATAGCTCAAATGTCGACTGAAACTTAATTGAAATTTCAACTTTTACAAATGATGTTCTTGACACAATACACCAGAAATACAACGGTAGCTGTGTTTTTAACAGGAATACTGTACGTATTTGCTGGTTAAGGTCATTCACAAAGTGACAAAGTGTGTTTCTGCGGTGTTTTTTTTTACTGCAGTGTGCAAATTCATATTTTGCAAATCCATGCATGCATACACAAACATGTACACCACTGCCTTGAGGCGCAGGGGAAGATGGATTGCCGCTAAGTGTTTTCTAAATCATATTACAGTCCATAGATGATAACCATTATAGGTAAACCTCCTGGCAAAGAGATTAGTCTAATTAGTTCTCTCTTCAACTATGCTCATATTTGGTTGGACACGTTCGTGATGCATTGCCTCTTTAAAATTTAGAAGCAAGTGGAATGCCACTTTAATCGAGTGTTTTACATCTTCCAATCTGTTTACCCTCGTCATCGTAATGGTTCTTGAAATGCTTAAATGGCCCTCCAAAAGATTTATTGACGACATTTTTCTTATTATTTGTTTGAGAATGCCTCGCCACAGAAACCTGCAGACAGCAGAACTACTATGACTCCTCTGTATCAAAGACGTCTTCCATCAGCTACTTTGAGCCATTCTTCCTCTTCCAAAATATGGATTTGATGATACTCATCTCTCACTCCTAAAATAAGCACAGACAGATGCCTGACAAATGTCCTGATATCTATCAAACTACTATTTCCTTGTCTTGTTTTTTTCTCAAACTGTGCAGCTGCTGATGATACATCACTGCCTTTGATCCAAACTGTCCCTTCTGCTGAATGTCACACAACTTTTCAGACAGTCTGTCAGTGTGTTCATGTACACAGTGTGTGTGTGTGTGTGTGTACACGTGATTCTGCAAAATTCACACACAGATGCGAGAAAGAACTACTACTACTACATGTTGTGAGTGAGTGTGCGTATCCATGCATGTGGATGTGTGCGCACATCTAAGCGCGAGCCTGATCCTGAGAGGGATAAATCCAATCCATTACCTGGCGGGGCTCAGGGCGGCTCAATCGATGGCGCTCTCAGTAGCTGCTGATGAACTTCCCTCGCTGACAAGGTGGATCACGTGTCACAGAGCAGGACTCTTTCTGGCATTTCAAAGCATCAACTCGATTGAAAGCCAAATATTTTCTTAAGGGAAACAGAGAACGTCCACATATTATGCATGCATATCCTAAAAATGCTTTTTTGTATTTACGAACTCATTCCCCTCCCCCCACATTACTCAAATGGCTGAAGATACGGTTATGTGTATCTGTCATTTCAAAGTCCATGACCTCAGATCTACGCACAGCACCGCTGAACGCATGTAATATCAATTCATGCATGAGCTGAACACAAACCGCAATTATATTCAATCACGCCGAATAAGAAAACACCAAATTATACGTATTTGCGGTGGCGAGTCCGCACTCATCTACAAGCGTGTTTTCTTATCGTCTGTCTGCCACTTCCCTTCGACCTGGGGAAAAAAAAAAAAANGAAAAAAAAAAAAAGCAAGAGGGATGGAGAGACGGAGAAGCAGTCAGTGTGAAGGAGGAGGAGGAGGAGGAGATCAAATGGCAGGGCGGTTATGAGATGTGTGTCTGATGCCTTTTCAGACTGCGCTGTTTTGGCCACCGAGCCAGTCAATCACGATTACAATGGCGAGGAGAGATGGGAGCAGTGGTGCAGAAAGAGCAGCAGTGATAATTACAATGCAAGGGACAAGATAATGGGAACACACCGCACTCTCCCAATCATTTCATGTATCAGCTGCCGACTGCTACCCCCACCCCAAACCCCCCCCC